>JAHPZR010008108.1:0-16578 GCA_019787425.1 Platygyra sinensis
TCGGTCAGTACAAAATGCAGACTGCAGACTGCAGACCGGGTACAAAATGCAGACTAGGTACAAAATGCAGACTGCAGACTGCAGACTAGGTACAAAACGAAGACTGAGTTTAAAATGCAGACTAACGAACAAAACTGCTTTTTTGCGTCAGAAACGAGATAACAATCGATTTCTAAGTTACCTACCGTCGGCATTGTCACGCAATAACCTTACAATGTAATAACACTATAACTCTCTCTCTTTTTTTACAGAAATGTTATTTTACCACATGGTTCGGTACTGGTTTATTCCTAGTTGTGGAAAGATCAAAAGATATAACGCATGTGAAACTTCTCCCAAGCTTAGTGGCGAAAATTTCGGACATTTGCGAATGTAAATGTCAATAGTTTATTTATTGTTTACATGCGAGATTCACGACACTCGTCATTTGCATGCGTATGTTTTGTCTAACCAAATTCTCAAGCTGTCCCAAGTATTTTAAATTATGTTTTCCACTTAAACTGTTTGCTCGTTACAAAATAGTGAATTTGAGCGATTTGGTGGGTTTTGCGTTGACATTTTTACTGCACCGCGTTATAAGAAGGAGTCGAGGGTGGAAAGCTTATTTTCGACGGCCCAGCGCCAAGCAAATTTTCACCCAGAAATTTGAATCGCCCGGCTTCCAAATGGAACACCAGATAAGCTGAAAGGTTGATGCTTCTTCTCGTGGCATTCAATCGAAGATCCATTTGAAATCCAAGTGCTAACCGCCAAATAATTTCCCACAAAAACAGCTTTCGAAGCGACCAGCATCCGCAGCCAGGATTTCGTGTGCTGAGAGCAACAGTCACGCTGTTTGCTTCACGCTGATTGGATGCAGTCTTTAACATCATCCAATCAGCGTGGAGTAACAGCGTGACTGCGGATGAGCTTTCAGAATGCCACAAACGCAAGTCGTTCGAGCGCCGCCGCCGCCGCCGCCGCCGCCCGCCCGTTACAGAATCGCGCCCATTGAAAAACGTCGCACGGGAAAATGCAAATAAGCCAGAAAAGAAAGAGAGAGCATGCGTAACTTCATGCAGGCCTGTCAACTGGACTGTCAATCATGTAGTCCCCTGTGTACGCCGTGTTCACAAGTATTGTTTCTTGCTCAGACAACCGAAACGTAGCGCTATTCATCGAAGAAGAATAGACGTAATTAGTAGGGTAATCCTGATTACTGTCAAGAGGAGAAAGCCAGCAGCTTCGCAACAAGCGGCGCCAGCAGCAACACCACCACCACCCATATCGGCGTCTGTCAGTCTTCAGTCAGCCATTGCCCCGCAGTTCGCGACGATCGTTCGCCGTGATGGTGAGAAAATCAGCTGCGGAGATCTCGTGAGCCTCACCCCGAACAGTGCAGACGTTGTTTTCATTGTCCTGGAGCTTTATCAAGACGAGTCCGAGGTTCTCCTAAATGCTCAGAAGTGCCAGCTGTCAGATGGTGTCGCTGTTCGCCTTGTAGCAAACTTCAGGCTGACCTGCCCAGCGTCCGCGGTAGACACACTTCAGGACACTAAACTTTCGTCCCAGTTAAAGAAAGCGGTCCTGGAAGTTCGGCAAGGAGCCATCCTGCGGCTGTCCCAGTCCTTGCAGATACACATGGCCAACCGCGCTTATCAGCTTCAAGTTCGGCGGTACGACTTGGCAGCCAAGCTACGCTGCGAGATCCACAGAGGAATGTCTTCCAGGGCAGCTCGCACGTTCATCATCAAAATGGGCCCAGCTGATCTTCGCCACGATCTCGAGCTACTTGGGTTAGCGGTTGACAACAGTTTCAAGGTGGAGAAATCGAAGAATCGACTCGACGATCTCGATTCCCTGCTTGGTGAAAAGTGGGACGTGAAGGTTAAAGACGACGACCGCTACTTCTACGCAAACTTCGCCGAGTTTTCCCTGGACCTGCCGTCGCGATCCCTCCTCGTGAAGATTAAGTTCGCAGAGTCCACCTGTTCGTTTCGCCAAGACAGCTACCGCCAGCTGGACACTGCTGCCGACTGTTGCTGATTGTTCAGCAATTGGCAAACTATCTTAGTTTGCCTCACAAACGGCTTTTTTAAAAGCCACCAAATGCAATAAAAGTCATGACCAACAGAACAAAAGCCCTTTCCCTTTCCCTGTAATTTCATTATTATCATCGCCAATCAAAAAAGAAAAACAGAACGCGCTTGATAATTTCTATTTCTCGCAAGCCCGTAAATTTTCGGCTTTCCACAAAATTGCACCGCGAGTTATTGACATTTCTTTCATTCTAGCTTAAAAATTTTCACTGTTCCACGACAACAACAAATATCTATTTCACGCTCCTGTAGTTCAGATGCTTTGGCTGTGAGGTTGTTTCTCCATTGTCAACGTCACAATAATAGGCATTCTTTTCATACCCAGTCCCAGGCTCTCGGCCAAAAAAAAATGAATTCACGTTAATTTAAAGGTGGAGGTTTTAATTTTGTTGTTGCATTAATGAAACCCGAAGTAAGAGCCATAGACTTAGAGATGCCAATGATGCTTTGTTTGGATAATACATGGACTGACTGTACAAAGGTATAAAATTAGCAGTGAATCCAAGATTGATCGTATTACGGGGAATGAAGTCAATGTCCGCAATGTTGTTTAAACTTATCATTAACACAACCTTTGAACAATATACATTTTTATCATTTTTCTTATATTTACAAACATCATTTTGCTTTTGGAGACGATTTAAGCTGGCCTATTTACAGTTGGGTCATTACTAATTCTCATACTAGCGAAAGTTTCGTACGCCTTTTCCCGGAGCTGTTCTCTCTTGCGATTCTCTTTTGTTTCCTCACGAATTTGATGTCTCGCTTCTCTCCTTGTCAAATGAAGGTCGATGGCTTTCCGTTTATAGTCTCTCTTCTCCAGGTCAGAAAGTTGTCGCCAGTCCTTCGCCATGCTTTGAATAGATTTAAGGAATGTTATCCTTTCTGTTCGTCCAGGACTCTGATTGTTTTGCACTCTCTAAAAGCAGTGAAAAGTAAAAACATCAGACTATTTTACTTGATATACTTTTTTAGAATATCCCTTTTCTACATTCAAAAATACTAAATTTGCCAGAATTCAATATCTCACTTATAATTTTCTTTCAGTCAACAAAAGCTACAAAACTTAAACAAATGAAATAAAATACATGTAGAAATTATTTCACTTTATTGAAATTTCCATAATAAGGTAATTCAACTGACCTCTTTCAACTTCTCATTGAGAAATGCTGTCCATCCATTTGGTGGCTTTTTGGGGGAAACCATTGCATCTTTTTTCTTCTTGTGAACTCTTATCTGAGATTTGTTACCACTCTCATTAGCTGGGCCCTTTTCCACTTCTCTTATTGTCCTCTTCAGGGCAGCAAAACCAGAAATCTCTTTACTAAAACATAATACAATCAAATGTCAGAATGCAGATATTCTTTTACTGTTCTCAAGAAGTAATAATATGAGATTGTGATCATGACCTGTATGCTTGATTATATCTTGGCATTATCACAAGGAAAAAGATTCTGATCATTTACCAAATATTTGTAGCTTGTATGATATTATGACAAGAAATTAGATTCTGATCATGAAATAGGGCATTACCTAAATCGTAACTGTTCTACAGACTGCTGCATTGCACCACATGCACCTGTCGACAAAGCTGCGAGGGGACTCAACTCTACTGCATGCTCTTCTACGTTGGGTGGAATTCTTTCTTTTACTGCCCAATCAATGAAGCTTGGTTTCACCACTGTCCATCCTCTTTGGTAGGCCATCACCAGATCACTGTTAAGCTTTGAGCAATCTCTTTTGACCTCGTCTTCTGAACACACTATATAACATCTTTCATGAGGTAGGTTCTCTTTTGGCATTGAAATAACTCTTCCACCATTTTGTTCTATTTTTTCTGTAAATTTTTTCTGTGTTGATCCTAAAACCACACATACACATACAAAATTAATATAAAATCATATTTGAATGTAGAACATTTTTGTTGTTCTTGTTTATAAAAAAAAGATATGAGATGTGATCATTATTATTATTGAAGGAGGTCTGGAGGTATTTTATTTTTATTTTCTATGTATATATTTTTGCTTGAAATGTGTTGGGGTGTAAAGCCCCAGTCCCCGGCTTCCTCACCCCTGCATCCTTTACAGACCTTTCACTTTTTGAATCAACATCAGTATCTGGGCAACTGCGCACCTACCCCTCCCCTAACCCAACAGTAATAACGCACCTACCCCTCCCCTAACCCAACAGTAGTCTGCGGATCCACTCGGCTATCGCCTCGTGGATCCACAGCTACTTTGACAATGTTATGCTGAAATTCATGATCAATAACAGGACAGATGCATTAAAAACTGACGTCAATTTGTTAAATAGACACTTACCACTTCTGAATTGTATATGCTGCAACATGCCGTTGCGCATAATGCTCGAAGTCAGTCCTAATCTGTTCAGGGCAGTCATTTATTCTCTCCCTTAAGTTTCGGTATGACCAAGATAACAGCATAAGGATTGTGTCAGGCTTGTGAAGGCCACCATCTCGTGTTGAATGCTGGAAGCAAACAGAAATATTTTGATACGAAAATGATTAGATAATACATTATATTTCAGGCTTGGATCAAAAAAATATATTTCTTACTGCATCTACTTATCATAATCTGAACTATTACTTCACTGTGGCCCTAGGATAATTCTTATTTTTAACTATCTTTTACTTTCAGCAATACGTAGCAAGCTATTCTCATCAGCCTCAGTGAGTCTCCATAAAAAATACCAGTCTGTTAGTCATTTGTAAATGATGGTATAACATACCTGATAGTAAAAACAAATATGCATGTAATGGGTCCGTTCTCCACCCTCAGTTGCTACACGCATGAGTGACTTGAATGGGGTGCTGCGGAGATGTTTTGGAACAACATCCACAAATTTCATCATGTAGGGAGTTACTTCTTTGAAGCCATAACGGAAAATCATCAAAGCATGGAACATATTGGCATGGTAAACATATCTGGCAATTTCAGAGTCGTGTAATCCAAATTCATAGTCGTCAACATTTGTTGAACTGACTGGATGCCCTGGCTTAAGTTGAGCTGTATCTTTCCGCAGTATCCTGTACATCTGATAAAAATGCCACCAAATGAACTTCACACACTCAATGTCATTAATCTTTTGCGATGTCCTTCCAAGGGCCTCAGCAAGCTTTGGGGACAACATCTGCTGTAGTTCACAACTTGGAAGAACCTATGAATATGATACAGGAACTTTAGTACTGATAGGTATAATTGGAAAACTATTTCAAGTAATCAGTAAGGGTAAACAATCATGTATGACATGTGTTTTGTAGTATATATGTTGCTCCATATAATACTAGTAATAGTTATCACTAAAGCTGCCCCCGCTTTCTTATATTTCTGCTCATTGAAACAATAATATTGAACGTTATTGTTCTAGTCTGATACTGAAAAAAAAAACAATTGTCTTGATATGCACTCTTTTTTATATAAGAATATATTTTGACGTGACATCTTGGCCTCGCTACGAAAAGTGGTGTCCAGAGCACATGCACAATGTGGTGAACGCGATCCAGATCCAGAAACCAAACACTTGTACTTGATAGCCTAATAAATTCTAAATAAAACGAAAATGCCATAAGCTATAATGTAAGAATAATACAAGAATATTTTCAGCCTAAAATCGGCAGAAAAATAAGAATATTCAGTCTGGGCTGGAAAAATAACATCCTTAGAAAAGAAAAGAGTGTACGAGCAAACGTATCTCGAAAGCACAACAGAAGTGAAATGTAAACAAAAGTATCGCGTTACAGTCGCCATATATGCAAATTAGAGTCAAGCTTTTTGTCCTCAATGAAAACGCCGCAAAACATTTACATTTGGATCCCTGCCGTAAGATTACTCTGTGAAAATAAGCCATCCAAATAAACTCCCTCCAGAGCTAACATTTGAGAGAACCTAAAACATATCTTGCAATATCAAGAGAAAAAACCTGGCAAAAAAAACAGAGGTGTCAAACTCTGCAAATTACAAGCGGATAACAGCGGAAGCCACACAGAAATATGACCTCTAACGGCTTTACTCTGACGAAATGTCTCCCTGAAAACACAGGATTAGTGCTTAGCGAAATATTCAAAGATCCTCCGATCGTACCATACAAAAGGGGCAAAACTTCCTTAGCGGCTACTACACGTGAATGGGAGTCGCGCAGGCCTGTCACCTTATTGTTATCCTTGGGTAATTCTGACGATCGGAAGGTACTGTACTGATTTAGCTATTTAGTCGCAAATGAACCACACTGGCCTCGAATTTCGATCTAGTATACTTCAGGACTCTCTGAGCTGTTTCCCCCCCAAAATCCATCTTCAGGATCTCTGAAAGCGTTTTTCAATTTGTTTTAGATCATAATCTCGGCCATTTCGAAGCGAACTTATTTGATCGCGCTGAAATAGTAATGGAGGCCGGCAAATACAAACGCTTTTCAGGGACGCTTGAACTCGAGATTTAAACCAAGGACAAAGCTCGTGGCAAAGACACCGATCCCGCAAGTCCTCGCGCCCGTGTCCCTTTGCTGGCCTCCCATGAGCGTTTGCGGGAAAAACGTCGATACCTTGCGGGCGTGCAAGCGATCAAATCGAGATTTTTTTGCGGCTATATACCGGAAATACCTACATTCTCTCTTCTTCTCTCTCTATTACGCGGGGAGTCCTAAGGTGCCTCCTCGCGTTTTTGGCCCTCTGGGGCCAAAAACCCTGCGGGGCAATTATTTACTTATTTAACTTGTGGTCAGGTTGAAGTAGTCGTACTGTAAGTAAACACCAGAACTTACATTATCCAAGATGTGATTGTAATGTTTGTCTTTGAAGTCCTCTGAGGGAGCCAGGATGGTGTAGGCTTGGGACTTGTTGAGGCTGAGGTCACCTAGGTTACCTTTTGGATCAATTGGAAGTTCAAAATGGCCTCCTCTAACGTCTCTTGCATTTATGTTAGCAGCAAGATGTGCCAATGCAAGATGTGCCTTCGCTCTCTACCATACCTATAGAAAAAATTGACAATAATATTAAATTTTAAATATTTAAAAGCAGTGGCATGTGAGATAAACACAGCATGTACATGGTAGTAACAATAGGGTTCAATAGGTTTTAATTGCTGATTTGTTGTTTCCTCTTGTGCCAGGCTTGCGCTCTGCTCCTCTCTACCACCCACTCACCCCCCTCCCCCTTCCCTTGGAATTCAAAGATTGTTTGCTTTCGCTAATGTATGCAAATGAACACAATCTTCACTCAACTTTGTACACAATTCTTGTTTTGGCCACTCTTTAGGCTTCTTGAACATGTCACCAAGTGTTTTATATCATTTTTAGGTCAGATACAATTTTTTTAGTGTTCTAATCATGAACACAGACTGCCCAAACAGTATGTATTACTAATACACCAACCTTGACTCCAGATCAAGACATGTCCGGACAACCTTCATTATTAGATTTTCTGCAACTCTGGTGAAGCCATGGTCAATACACATAAGGATATGGTCACCAGTGAGAGCAGGAAGCAGGGACTTGGGAAGAGGGCGGTCAAATGAAAGGTCAAGGTCTGTTCTCAGTCCTGAGGATGGATCTACCTTTCCCTTATCTGATGCTGAGCACTTCATCCATAGGTTCCACTTGTCTTGGGAGAGCGGGCTGAGCTCTGGATCAGCAACAGCATCCAAGAACTTAGAGTCTGCACCAAGGAACACCTGGTGGCCCAGGTTCTGACTGTCTTTAATCCATTCATTTAAGTATCCTACAATATTAATGAACAAAATAATGGTCTATAATAACACTATAATAGCAATTGTTGCTTGAAAGCTGGCTAATGATAATGTGAGAGGATATAATTTATTTTCCTTATAAATGTTACAATTCTTCTTGTACCATTTCAGAGTGTTTTCAAGCACTACAAAAAGTTACAAAACTGAAATAGATTTTGTTGAACCATGCTATTTATCTTGAACTGTTCAAAAGATCAACTTATGAGTATTTCATTTCAATTTAACATTTCTATTAAGTTTATAACATGTGAGTGTGCATATACCAGGTCCACCATGACCATCACCCAATGTTAAGCTCAAGGTTTCGACGGCTGTCCTTGTGATGAAAAATGTGAACTGGCCACATCTCTTTTGGGCTTTGAAATTTCACTCCATTTAACTTCTGCTCATTGTTTACATTGCTGATAGCCATCATCACAGTGTCTTTCTTGCCATACTTTCTCCCATCACCTTTATGGTGATGGGAGAAAGTATGGCAAGAAAGACACTGTGATGATGGCTATCAGCAATGTAAACAATGAGCAGAAGTTAAATGGAGTGAAATTTCAAAGCCCAAAAGAGATGTGGCCAGTTCACATTTTTCATCACAAGGACAGCCGTCGAAACCTTGAGCTTAACATTGGGTGATGGTCATGGTGGACCTGGTATATGCACACTCACATGTTATAAACTTAATAGAAATGTTAAATTGAAATGAAATACTCATAAGTTGATCTTTTGAACAGTTCAAGATAAATAGCATGGTTCAACAAAATCTATTTCAGTTTTGTAACTTTTTGTAGTGCTTGAAAACACTCTGAAATGGTACAAGAAGAATTGTAACATTTATAAGGAAAATAAATTATATCCTCTCACATTATCATTAGCCAGCTTTCAAGCAACAATTGCTATTATAGTGTTATTATAGACCATTATTTTGTTCATTAATATTGTAGGATACTTAAATGAATGGATTAAAGACAGTCAGAACCTGGGCCACCAGGTGTTCCTTGGTGCAGACTCTAAGTTCTTGGATGCTGTTGCTGATCCAGAGCTCAGCCCGCTCTCCCAAGACAAGTGGAACCTATGGATGAAGTGCTCAGCATCAGATAAGGGAAAGGTAGATCCATCCTCAGGACTGAGAACAGACCTTGACCTTTCATTTGACCGCCCTCTTCCCAAGTCCCTGCTTCCTGCTCTCACTGGTGACCATATCCTTATGTGTATTGACCATGGCTTCACCAGAGTTGCAGAAAATCTAATAATGAAGGTTGTCCGGACATGTCTTGATCTGGAGTCAAGGTTGGTGTATTAGTAATACATACTGTTTGGGCAGTCTGTGTTCATGATTAGAACACTAAAAAAATTGTATCTGACCTAAAAATGATATAAAACACTTGGTGACATGTTCAAGAAGCCTAAAGAGTGGCCAAAACAAGAATTGTGTACAAAGTTGAGTGAAGATTGTGTTCATTTGCATACATTAGCGAAAGCAAACAATCTTTGAATTCCAAGGGAAGGGGGAGGGGGGTGAGTGGGTGGTAGAGAGGAGCAGAGCGCAAGCCTGGCACAAGAGGAAACAACAAATCAGCAATTAAAACCTATTGAACCCTATTGTTACTACCATGTACATGCTGTGTTTATCTCACATGCCACTGCTTTTAAATATTTAAAATTTAATATTATTGTCAATTTTTTCTATAGGTATGGTAGAGAGCGAAGGCACATCTTGCATTGGCACATCTTGCTGCTAACATAAATGCAAGAGACGTTAGAGGAGGCCATTTTGAACTTCCAATTGATCCAAAAGGTAACCTAGGTGACCTCAGCCTCAACAAGTCCCAAGCCTACACCATCCTGGCTCCCTCAGAGGACTTCAAAGACAAACATTACAATCACATCTTGGATAATGTAAGTTCTGGTGTTTACTTACAGTACGACTACTTCAACCTGACCACAAGTTAAATAAGTAAATAATTGCCCCCGCAGGGTTTTTGGCCCCAGAGGGCCAAAAACGCGAGGAGGCACCTTAGGACTCCCCGCGTAATAGAGAGAGAAGAAGAGAGAATGTAGGTATTTCCGGTATATAGCCGCAAAAAAATCTCGATTTGATCGCTTGCACGCCCGCAAGGTATCGACGTTTTTCCCGCAAACGCTCATGGGAGGCCAGCAAAGGGACACGGGCGCGAGGACTTGCGGGATCGGTGTCTTTGCCACGAGCTTTGTCCTTGGTTTAAATCTCGAGTTCAAGCGTCCCTGAAAAGCGTTTGTATTTGCCGGCCTCCATTACTATTTCAGCGCGATCAAATAAGTTCGCTTCGAAATGGCCGAGATTATGATCTAAAACAAATTGAAAAACGCTTTCAGAGATCCTGAAGATGGATTTTGGGGGGGAAACAGCTCAGAGAGTCCTGAAGTATACTAGATCGAAATTCGAGGCCAGTGTGTTCATTTGCGACTAAATAGCTAAATCAGTACAGTACCTTCCGATCGTCAGAATTACCCAAGGATAACAATAAGGTGACAGGCCTGCGCGACTCCCATTCACGTGTAGTAGCCGCTAAGGAAGTTTTGCCCCTTTTGTATGGTACGATCGGAGGATCTTTGAATATTTCGCTAAGCACTAATCCTGTGTTTTCAGGGAGACATTTCGTCAGAGTAAAGCCGTTAGAGGTCATATTTCTGTGTGGCTTCCGCTGTTATCCGCTTGTAATTTGCAGAGTTTGACACCTCTGTTTTTTTTGCCAGGTTTTTTCTCTTGATATTGCAAGATATGTTTTAGGTTCTCTCAAATGTTAGCTCTGGAGGGAGTTTATTTGGATGGCTTATTTTCACAGAGTAATCTTACGGCAGGGATCCAAATGTAAATGTTTTGCGGCGTTTTCATTGAGGACAAAAAGCTTGACTCTAATTTGCATATATGGCGACTGTAACGCGATACTTTTGTTTACATTTCACTTCTGTTGTGCTTTCGAGATACGTTTGCTCGTACACTCTTTTCTTTTCTAAGGATGTTATTTTTCCAGCCCAGACTGAATATTCTTATTTTTCTGCCGATTTTAGGCTGAAAATATTCTTGTATTATTCTTACATTATAGCTTATGGCATTTTCGTTTTATTTAGAATTTATTAGGCTATCAAGTACAAGTGTTTGGTTTCTGGATCTGGATCGCGTTCACCACATTGTGCATGTGCTCTGGACACCACTTTTCGTAGCGAGGCCAAGATGTCACGTCAAAATATATTCTTATATAAAAAAGAGTGCATATCAAGACAATTGTTTTTTTTTTCAGTATCAGACTAGAACAATAACGTTCAATATTATTGTTTCAATGAGCAGAAATATAAGAAAGCGGGGCAGCTTTAGTGATAACTATTACTAGTATTATATGGAGCAACATATATACTACAAAACACATGTCATACATGATTGTTTACCCTTACTGATTACTTGAAATAGTTTTCCAATTATACCTATCAGTACTAAAGTTCCTGTATCATATTCATAGGTTCTTCCAAGTTGTGAACTACAGCAGATGTTGTCCCCAAAGCTTGCTGAGGCCCTTGGAAGGACATCGCAAAAGATTAATGACATTGAGTGTGTGAAGTTCATTTGGTGGCATTTTTATCAGATGTACAGGATACTGCGGAAAGATACAGCTCAACTTAAGCCAGGGCATCCAGTCAGTTCAACAAATGTTGACGACTATGAATTTGGATTACACGACTCTGAAATTGCCAGATATGTTTACCATGCCAATATGTTCCATGCTTTGATGATTTTCCGTTATGGCTTCAAAGAAGTAACTCCCTACATGATGAAATTTGTGGATGTTGTTCCAAAACATCTCCGCAGCACCCCATTCAAGTCACTCATGCGTGTAGCAACTGAGGGTGGAGAACGGACCCATTACATGCATATTTGTTTTTACTATCAGGTATGTTATACCATCATTTACAAATGACTAACAGACTGGTATTTTTTATGGAGACTCACTGAGGCTGATGAGAATAGCTTGCTACGTATTGCTGAAAGTAAAAGATAGTTAAAAATAAGAATTATCCTAGGGCCACAGTGAAGTAATAGTTCAGATTATGATAAGTAGATGCAGTAAGAAATATATTTTTTTGATCCAAGCCTGAAATATAATGTATTATCTAATCATTTTCGTATCAAAATATTTCTGTTTGCTTCCAGCATTCAACACGAGATGGTGGCCTTCACAAGCCTGACACAATCCTTATGCTGTTATCTTGGTCATACCGAAACTTAAGGGAGAGAATAAATGACTGCCCTGAACAGATTAGGACTGACTTCGAGCATTATGCGCAACGGCATGTTGCAGCATATACAATTCAGAAGTGGTAAGTGTCTATTTAACAAATTGACGTCAGTTTTTAATGCATCTGTCCTGTTATTGATCATGAATTTCAGCATAACATTGTCAAAGTAGCTGTGGATCCACGAGGCGATAGCCGAGTGGATCCGCAGACTACTGTTGGGTTAGGGGAGGGGTAGGTGCGTTATTACTGTTGGGTTAGGGGAGGGGTAGGTGCGCAGTTGCCCAGATACTGATGTTGATTCAAAAAGTGAAAGGTCTGTAAAGGATGCAGGGGTGAGGAAGCCGGGGACTGGGGCTTTACACCCCAACACATTTCAAGCAAAAATATATACATAGAAAATAAAAATAAAATACCTCCAGACCTCCTTCAATAATAATAATGATCACATCTCATATCTTTTTTTTATAAACAAGAACAACAAAAATGTTCTACATTCAAATATGATTTTATATTAATTTTGTATGTGTATGTGTGGTTTTAGGATCAACACAGAAAAAATTTACAGAAAAAATAGAACAAAATGGTGGAAGAGTTATTTCAATGCCAAAAGAGAACCTACCTCATGAAAGATGTTATATAGTGTGTTCAGAAGACGAGGTCAAAAGAGATTGCTCAAAGCTTAACAGTGATCTGGTGATGGCCTACCAAAGAGGATGGACAGTGGTGAAACCAAGCTTCATTGATTGGGCAGTAAAAGAAAGAATTCCACCCAACGTAGAAGAGCATGCAGTAGAGTTGAGTCCCCTCGCAGCTTTGTCGACAGGTGCATGTGGTGCAATGCAGCAGTCTGTAGAACAGTTACGATTTAGGTAATGCCCTATTTCATGATCAGAATCTAATTTCTTGTCATAATATCATACAAGCTACAAATATTTGGTAAATGATCAGAATCTTTTTCCTTGTGATAATGCCAAGATATAATCAAGCATACAGGTCATGATCACAATCTCATATTATTACTTCTTGAGAACAGTAAAAGAATATCTGCATTCTGACATTTGATTGTATTATGTTTTAGTAAAGAGATTTCTGGTTTTGCTGCCCTGAAGAGGACAATAAGAGAAGTGGAAAAGGGCCCAGCTAATGAGAGTGGTAACAAATCTCAGATAAGAGTTCACAAGAAGAAAAAAGATGCAATGGTTTCCCCCAAAAAGCCACCAAATGGATGGACAGCATTTCTCAATGAGAAGTTGAAAGAGGTCAGTTGAATTACCTTATTATGGAAATTTCAATAAAGTGAAATAATTTCTACATGTATTTTATTTCATTTGTTTAAGTTTTGTAGCTTTTGTTGACTGAAAGAAAATTATAAGTGAGATATTGAATTCTGGCAAATTTAGTATTTTTGAATGTAGAAAAGGGATATTCTAAAAAAGTATATCAAGTAAAATAGTCTGATGTTTTTACTTTTCACTGCTTTTAGAGAGTGCAAAACAATCAGAGTCCTGGACGAACAGAAAGGATAACATTCCTTAAATCTATTCAAAGCATGGCGAAGGACTGGCGACAACTTTCTGACCTGGAGAAGAGAGACTATAAACGGAAAGCCATCGACCTTCATTTGACAAGGAGAGAAGCGAGACATCAAATTCGTGAGGAAACAAAAGAGAATCGCAAGAGAGAACAGCTCCGGGAAAAGGCGTACGAAACTTTCGCTAGTATGAGAATTAGTAATGACCCAACTGTAAATAGGCCAGCTTAAATCGTCTCCAAAAGCAAAATGATGTTTGTAAATATAAGAAAAATGATAAAAATGTATATTGTTCAAAGGTTGTGTTAATGATAAGTTTAAACAACATTGCGGACATTGACTTCATTCCCCGTAATACGATCAATCTTGGATTCACTGCTAATTTTATACCTTTGTACAGTCAGTCCATGTATTATCCAAACAAAGCATCATTGGCATCTCTAAGTCTATGGCTCTTACTTCGGGTTTCATTAATGCAACAACAAAATTAAAACCTCCACCTTTAAATTAACGTGAATTCATTTTTTTTTGGCCGAGAGCCTGGGACTGGGTATGAAAAGAATGCCTATTATTGTGACGTTGACAATGGAGAAACAACCTCACAGCCAAAGCATCTGAACTACAGGAGCGTGAAATAGATATTTGTTGTTGTCGTGGAACAGTGAAAATTTTTAAGCTAGAATGAAAGAAATGTCAATAACTCGCGGTGCAATTTTGTGGAAAGCCGAAAATTTACGGGCTTGCGAGAAATAGAAATTATCAAGCGCGTTCTGTTTTTCTTTTTTGATTGGCGATGATAATAATGAAATTACAGGGAAAGGGAAAGGGCTTTTGTTTCTGTTGGTCATGACTTTTATTGCATTTGGTGGCTTTTAAAAAGCCGTTTGTGAGGCAAACTAAGATAGTTTGCCAATTGCTGAACAATCAGCAACAGTCGGCAGCAGTGTCCAGCTGGCGGTAGCTGTCTTGGCGAAACGAACAGGTGGACTCTGCGAACTTAATCTTCACGAGGAGGGATCGCGACGGCAGGTCCAGGGAAAACTCGGCGAAGTTTGCGTAGAAGTAGCGGTCGTCGTCTTTAACCTTCACGTCCCACTTTTCACCAAGCAGGAATCGAGATCGTCGAGTCGATTCTTCGATTTCTCCACCTTGAAACTGTTGTCAACCGCTAACCCAAGTAGCTCGAGATCGTGGCGAAGATCAGCTGGGCCCATTTTGATGATGAACGTGCGAGCTGCCCTGGAAGACATTCCTCTGTGGATCTCGCAGCGTAGCTTGGCTGCCAAGTCGTACCGCCGAACTTGAAGCTGATAAGCGCGGTTGGCCATGTGTATCTGCAAGGACTGGGACAGCCGCAGGATGGCTCCTTGCCGAACTTCCAGGACCGCTTTCTTTAACTGGGACGAAAGTTTAGTGTCCTGAAGTGTGTCTACCGCGGACGCTGGGCAGGTCAGCCTGAAGTTTGCTACAAGGCGAACAGCGACACCATCTGACAGCTGGCACTTCTGAGCATTTAGGAGAACCTCGGACTCGTCTTGATAAAGCTCCAGGACAATGAAAACAACGTCTGCACTGTTCGGGGTGAGGCTCACGAGATCTCCGCAGCTGATTTTCTCACCATCACGGCGAACGATCGTCGCGAACTGCGGGGCAATGGCTGACTGAAGACTGACAGACGCCGATATGGGTGGTGGTGGTGTTGCTGCTGGCGCCGCTTGTTGCGAAGCTGCTGGCTTTCTCCTCTTGACAGTAATCAGGATTACCCTACTAATTACGTCTATTCTTCTTCGATGAATAGCGCTACGTTTCGGTTGTCTGAGCAAGAAACAATACTTGTGAACACGGCGTACACAGGGGACTACATGATTGACAGTCCAGTTGACAGGCCTGCATGAAGTTACGCATGCTCTCTCTTTCTTTTCTGGCTTATTTGCATTTTCCCGTGCGACGTTTTTCAATGGGCGCGATTCTGTAACGGGCGGGCGGCGGCGGCGGCGGCGGCGGCGCTCGAACGACTTGCGTTTGTGGCATTCTGAAAGCTCATCCGCAGTCACGCTGTTACTCCACGCTGATTGGATGATGTTAAAGACTGCATCCAATCAGCGTGAAGCAAACAGCGTGACTGTTGCTCTCAGCACACGAAATCCTGGCTGCGGATGCTGGTCGCTTCGAAAGCTGTTTTTGTGGGAAATTATTTGGCGGTTAGCACTTGGATTTCAAATGGATCTTCGATTGAATGCCACGAGAAGAAGCATCAACCTTTCAGCTTATCTGGTGTTCCATTTGGAAGCCGGGCGATTCAAATTTCTGGGTGAAAATTTGCTTGGCGCTGGGCCGTCGAAAATAAGCTTTCCACCCTCGACTCCTTCTTATAACGCGGTGCAGTAAAAATGTCAACGCAAAACCCACCAAATCGCTCAAATTCACTATTTTGTAACGAGCAAACAGTTTAAGTGGAAAACATAATTTAAAATACTTGGGACAGCTTGAGAATTTGGTTAGACAAAACATACGCATGCAAATGACGAGTGTCGTGAATCTCGCATGTAAACAATAAATAAACTATTGACATTTACATTCGCAAATGTCCGAAATTTTCGCCACTAAGCTTGGGAGAAGTTTCACATGCGTTATATCTTTTGATCTTTCCACAACTAGGAATAAACCAGTACCGAACCATGTGGTAAAATAACATTTCTGTAAAAAAAGAGAGAGAGTTATAGTGTTATTACATTGTAAGGTTATTGCGTGACAATGCCGACGGTAGGTAACTTAGAAATCGATTGTTATCTCGTTTCTGACGCAAAAAAGCAGTTTTGTTCGTTAGTCTGCATTTTAAACTCAGTCTTCGTTTTGTACCTAGTCTGCAGTCTGCAGTCTGCATTTTGTACCTAGTCTGCATTTTGTACCCGGTCTGCAGTCTGCAGTCTGCATTTTGTACTGACCG
>JAHPZR010008109.1:0-7500 GCA_019787425.1 Platygyra sinensis
TACATGTAGCTATCTTTTAGATAGTTTAGTCATTGAGATGATGGGAAATTGATACTTCAGAATCTACTTTTTGTGACAAATGACTAAGAAACTGCAAAGAAAGTACCTAGTATATTGTGTAGCAAATATGACAAACAAATAGACCCTATGCAAAAATGGCTGCTTTTAAATTATTCTTTTGTTCACATTCAAAATAGTCTCACTAACCTCGTTCGGGATAACAAATTCTTTGCAATTTGTCTCAAAAGCGAGGTTAGTGAGGCTAATTTAAAATACGAACAAAAGAATAATATAAAGGCGGCCATTTTTTCATTGGGTCAGTTAGACTGATTGTTAATTAGCAATTATTGAATGAGGCTGAGTAGGATATGAAGGTTAAGATTATTCACCAAGGCCAAGGCCGTGGTGAATAACCCCTCCAAGATCTGCAGAATTCTATATGTCCTATGAAAGCTGAATAGGGAGTTTCCACTCTCCCGAGTTTCACAAATAATCTGGTACATTAATTTTGGGACAGCTGTTGTTGCCTTGATATTCATACCCATAGCAAACCTAATTGCTTTACAAATGCATATATTAATATCAACAACTAGTGAGATCCATTGCAAACTCAAGGGCCCATATCACTGACCAGACTCAACTATTAATAAGTATAGGATGGTGTTACAGGTTGTGATCCTAAGTGATGACTGCACCCCTAGTTGCAACTGATTAACAGAAGTCACAACATTTTATTTTCATCCGACAGTTCAAAATGGCAATGCGTGATTTGGTAGAGGGGGAATGTGGGAGTGCAAACCCTTTGATGAAGCTGGTGACACACTTCACACAAGATCAGTCATTTCGCCAGGTGAAAGAAAAGTGTTATTTTTGTTATGAGTTTTTTCATTGCATGCTGTTCAGGGCTGAGATTCTTGTGGGCATCTGTGTCATGCAAATTGCTTATTTATAGTTCTTTATCAGAGTGCAAAGTATTAAGATATGACATGGCAGTTAAGAGATGAGTGTGCCAAATTTTTAGGTGAATTCATAGAAAAATATTGTTTTCATATAACCTGAGAGAGGCCGTGAGCCTGGGTGGCTAGAGTGCCGGTCTTCAGAGATCCATAGATCATACAGTGTAGGTTCAAGGCCTACTCTGAACACTTAGCTAGAGTCGTTTCTTGGTACATGTAGACCTATAGTTCAACTCCTCTGTCATGTTTTTAGATAGGCTACTTGTCTGCCTCCCACCAGGTGCAATTGCTATTAGTCAGAGTAAGTGTATTAAGACAAAGAAAGAGAGGTTTTATTCCTTATTTTCACAAATTAAAGGATTTTGGTTCTTTAGCCTAATCCGTTTGACTTCTTGCACAAACAGGAAGGTCTGGTGCAAGACCAATTTGGACTTCCAAGAGAATTGGTAAGTTGTTGAAAAAAAATTCTTCAACATATTTTATATGCTATGAAATTTATGATTGCACTAGACACCTTAGCAAATTAATATGAAGATGAACCTCTTTAATTTAATGCTGCGCACCTACATATTGAACCAGTCAAGCTTTTAGGTTGATAATAATTGAAAGGCCGTCTGCAAGAATGTCCCCTAGATTTTTTGCTAAAATCGAAAATGGCCAAAACAGCTCCAAACTTTGCATGCCAATTTGTTTATACCTGTATAAAACTGCCTTGCACTTATTTTCCCTTGTTTCTGTTGCGTATTCCAGATATAAAGTTTGCTAAACCCCTTGCATGTTACAGTCCGTGTCTTTTAGAACTGCTTTGTTACACAATACTATAAGCGTTGTTTTTCTTGTAAGTTTATTCAAATGAGCGCTGACTTTAACTCCTAGGGTTAAGAGTTCCCAGTTTTATTAGAGTTAGGGTTAGGGTTACCGCTCAAAACTAGGGTTAGCGTTGAAGGTTAGGTTTACGGAACAGGTTTAGGGTTAGTGTTTGGGGTCAGGATTATGGGTCAAGCTTAGAGTTAACGTTCAGGCCTAGGGTTATTGCTTAGGGTTAGGACTAGCACTCAGGATTAGGGTTATTGCTTAGGATTAGGGCTAGCGCTTAGGGTTAGGGCTATTGCTTAGGTTTAGCGCTAGCGCTTAGTGCTAGGGGTAGCGCTTCGGATTAGGTTAGCATTTGGGGTCAAGGTTATGGGTTGAGCTTAGAGTTTAACGTTCAGGGCTAGGGTTATTGCTTAGGGTTAGGGCTAGTGCTCAGGATTAGGTTTATTGCTTAGGATTAGGGCTAGTGCCTCTGGTTAGGGTTATTGCTTAGGGTTAGCGCTAGTGCTTGGGTTTAGGCTAGAGTTAAGGTCAGGACACGTTATGGTTAGCGGTGTTAGGCCAATGGAAACAATCTCGACTTGCACGAATGGATACCTATATAAAGTCAATGAATAGTGGCTAGAGAGAGAGGTTGAACGTTTGGCAAATCGGCTACGTCGGTGATTGAAATGTTTCTACGTGAAATTGCTTTTTTGGTACAAAACTGCTCGTTCCATGAAATGATTATATCTGACAACACAGAAAGAGGAAGCCTTAATCTAACACGCTGCTCATGTCGAAAATTAGTGCATGAAACAGAAAATTTATCAGCAAAGAAACGCTGAAATACAAAGCAAAACTTACACTGTTAAACCTGCGATCAGGCGTTCTTTGTCGTTTTTCTTCACGACAGGCTCGATTCTATCACAATTCAAAGTAATCAGCTGCTTGGAAAACCATGACACACACTCACGGAACGCTTGCTTGTGAATTTAACCGACCTGCGATTTCTCTTTGGCCTGTAAAAATGGCTTAGAAACTTTGAAGGTCTTTGAAGCACAGGTCAAATTCAACGACTTTGCTGCCTGCCTTTCTCGCCAGTTCCCGACCGTGTCTGAGTCACGCTAAGACGTGCTATAAGTCGCACACACGATGGTCACAGCACTTTACGTTTGAAAGATTATTATGGGATATCCCAGAATTTTTTGGAGCGAAGGATGGTGAGGCAGCTAATTTCAAGAAAATAATAAGAGTCTAGAAAGCTGTTCTAATTTCCAGTACTGACACATGCCGAAGTTTCGCAAATGAGCAGTAAGTCCGCGATGGATGCTTTGTTTTAGAAGAAGAAGCGTTTCTAGACTCTACCGCCTGGCTCACTTGCTCTTCAATGGCTAAGTTAACGGCGGACTTAAACCATGATCTGGGAAGAAAAACACGCCTCGGTTGTTTGAGGCATGCTGGTGACTCAACGAGGGTCAGAGGCACAGTCCTACCAGGCAGGCGCAAATATTCCTCGAATAAGCGTTCAATATAGGTGGAAATAATGAGCAAACTCTGCTTAGTTAACAGGTAAGCCAGCTCTGACTTTGTGTGATCCCTTTGTGCGCCAAAAGCGTACTACATCATAATGGCAGCTAAAAAATATATCATCCCAGATCCCTACCAGTAAAAATGGCAATTCAATTACAAAGACATGGAGATGATTTTTGCAAGAAGTAGAAAAACAGAACGAAAAAAAAAAAAAAAAGATTTCACTGACCTTGAATCACGCCCTCGAGTGTCATGACAATTTAACAAATTCGAATTAGCTTTGTTCAGCGCTTATCCATGTGAGCTAACGAAGCAGCAGTGAGAAATCATTGTGTTATAGTGACTTCATCCTTTAGCCAAGCAAAAGGTTTCTTTTGTTTTTCGTTTAACAATAGATCTCCAAAAGATGCCTCTTGAAAAACTGAGTCAGTTTTGCATACGCTATTTCTAGACAACGAAGAGTGACCCTGCGAAACAAACTTCAGAGCAATGTTTCTCAGGTAAAACGAAGCCCACATGCCAAAATTTGGCTACTTTGGAGCACTTTGAAAATGGCCAAAAAATCTAAGGGACGTTCTTGCACGCAGCCTTTCAATATATATAATATATATAATACAGAATATGAGAGAAACCCTGACCCTGTACACCCCAAATAATCATATTTACTGAATGAATGTTTGAAAGAAAATTCGCCCTGAGCGGGATTTGAACTCACGTCCCCCTGCACACTAGTCGGGTGTGATAACCACTACACCATCAGGACAACCATGCTGGCTACATGGCAATCGACGATGTGATTTACGTGGTATGGGACGTGGTATCCCAGGAAATTTTCTTTCAAGGTGACAGGGTAGGGGAGCCTATAACTCCAATTTGAAATCCAACTAAGGATCAAGTTAATGATGCGCAACCGAAGTCAACTTAGCGGAAGACAATGGAAGATCCACAAGGGATACAGGCTAATTTCAAATTAATTATACAGAATATGACAGAAACCCTGACCCTGTACACCCCAAATAATCATATTTACTGAATAAATGTTTGAGAGAAAATTCGCCTGAGCGAGATTTGAACCCATTTGGGAGGTTTGCTAAGCACTCAAGAAGCTAGAGTCACATTCGGCTATCACCTCGTGCAACTCTTATGCTTCTTTCGTGCTTAGCAACCTTCCCTGTGCATCCATAACTCAATAGTACACACTATGGCATTTACCATTTGTTAAATAACAAACAAGACAATTAGTTGGGCGTTATGGAAGATTAATAGTCCAGAATTACCCAATCAGAGCACATATTATATCAGCTGCAAACACAAAATGTATAACAAAGAAAATTGTTTATTGATATATTAAGTTAACCCCCATAGCAGAGATGTAAAGCTTACACCAGACCATAGTACTTTGATCTGATAAAGGGAAGATGCTGGAAATGCGAACTTCACATACATTCTGCAGTAGCAATGATTTCTTATTTACATTGTTTGATGTTATTTAGCAGGGTGAAAGAGCTTTCCATGAAGCCCGTGAAGAAGAGGTATACATTGATTGTGTTAAGAATACACTATCTTCAAGATTAGACAGCTTTGGTGTTGTGATTCACACCTTTTTTTCTTGCAAAACAACCGTCACATTAATTAACTATTTTTAGTATATACCACACAAGTAAATAGTACTTTTCGCACGCGCTGATTGGCTAGCTCAGAGGTGATTAGCCAAGTACTATTCACCTCCGAGCAGCCAAAGAAAAACAAAATGGCTTTTGTCGGTACGTTATCACAAATAAAGTTACTCTTTTGGCCGCTAGTTATTCAGCTTGTGTGGTATATACTAAAAAAACAATTATTCACCTCAGTGTCAGTGAAAGTGGTGGATATTTACCTCCACTTCGGTGAATAATTGTTAATTATTTAAATATTTTAAAATTAAATTTATCTGTATGACAGTGCACCACATACCGGCAAAAGTGTTTTAAGGGAGAAAACATCTGTGGTAGTTTATTCTTGAATTTTAGTAACTCTACGTTCTTGTTTTTAGTTGGTGTCAGAGTTTCTTCGTGATCCAAGAACACATGCACCTCCACAGTCCTTTCGCATGGGGGATTTGCTACACGAAATGAAAGAAATTGAACAAAGAAACCTCCATCATACTCCGGTTAGAGGTATGTCTCATCTTAAAGTGCGCCTAACCCCAAAATATTTTTTCTCTTAAGTAAAGCTTTGCACATGTTGGAAACGCACTGAGCCTTTTAAAACTAAATATTGACTTTTTAGTAGGCTGTAAAAGTTAGGAAATCTAGCCATCACCTGTTCCACAACTGAGCAAGTAAGGAGCATGGGTCTATTCCTGGTTTGACGTCACAGACGGATTTGCATTATATTAAGTCTTTGTAAACATGCATGCACAGAAGTTTGTGACGTCAAGCCGGGAAGACCCATACCCCTTACTTGCTCGGTCGTGGAACAGATGATGGCCAGATTTCGTCAATTTTACAACCTGCAAAAAGTCAAGCCGGTTAAAAAGTGGCAAAAAGGTGCAATGCGTTTCAAACAGATGCAAAGATTTATTTAAGCGAAAAAAATATCTTTGGGTTAGATACACTTTAAGGTATCAGTATATACCCCAAATGACCATCATTGTTGCCACTGCTTTACATTCGGACAATGCGAACCCCACTAAGGTATATTAAAAGGCTTATAATAATATAAAAAAAAATAAGAAAGGTTTTCCAAATGTAGCACTCTATTTCCCAGAGTACTAAGGTTCATTAATCAAGTTCGTTTCCAGTTGGATCTGAGGGAGAGGATGCGATGTAGCCTGCAAATACCTCCCTCGGTGGTGGGCGTTGAGAGGCAGCTGTATTCGCAGGCTAGGTAATGCTTATAGTATGTTATTCAAATGTCTTCCTCCTCCAGTGTAGGCAACTACATGTATCTCCTGCTCGAAGCAGTCCTGAACCTTTGTCGCTAGCCAGCTAATGCATCGGCCTAATTCTGATCGAATGATTTTGAAATGTTTTCATCCCTGTCCAGCTTTTTTTTCTGTAGAGATTTCTTTGCACTTGCAAATGGACATGAATTTTTGCATTTCTTCAACAACATATTTAAGCTCAAATCAACAATCTACAAACAAAGACAAGAAAAATTAATTAAAAATTATTTGACAATATGTGCAAATTAAAGAAAGAAACAAAAAGGGAGTGAGGCAAGAAAGGGAAAAAAGTGGCTACAGACTGAGGTTTCTTTCTTATTGAAATTCCCGCTTCTGAGAAATGGGAAATATTAGTTGAACAACAAGGCTGTGGTGTAGGAAAATTTCAAGAAGCCTCAAGGATCCAACCGTGAAATCCTGGGTGCCCAGCATGTAATATAATAAGCTTGTACATTGTACATGACAAAAGTGAGTTTTTCCAATCGCCCTAAGTCGAATGTTAGTCACCTATGGCACCTGGGTGCTTCAATCTGAGCAAAGCTCTGAACATGTACTGTCTGTCAATCTGTGAAAAAAATTATCAGAGCTGCTTTTGAACACTTATGAGGAGTTTGGTGTGCAGGGAAAAGCAGGATAATTCACAAGCACAAACAAGAACCTATATCACATTGGCATCATTCTGTTTTTAACCGATTTGTGGATTATTAGCTCCAGGCATTGCTGATCTGGCATCAAGTGAGTGGGCTGCTGAGTATATGTCATCTGACGTTCAGCGAGCAGAAGGTAAGGTGGGGCAGATAACTGCTTAACGTTATTTGACTGAAAGGGAGATAAATGGGGTACAGTTATGACAATGTGGGTCCTGTATTGGCCATAGTCATAAATAACTTATAATTATAACTTACAATCTTTCAGTTAGGTCTTTTATGTATGAAATTAAGGCTATTACATTCTGACGTCTTTCATGTGGCAATTTCAATACTCAATTGTCACTCAACCTGTATTCTTATTCCGGATTGATCCCAACGAATGCACCCTAAGATTCAGTAATTTGAAAAAATTGATGATCACTTTTTACACCTAACTCAGAAGACAAAGCAACCAGACGTGAAACAGCTAGCAGTGAAAACCAACATTATTATTTTATGTGTACAATCCAGTTATTGTCAGTAGAGAGAATAGCTTTAATCAAATTTTGGGCAATCAAACTGTGTAACAGAGTAACTTTGAACTGTGGCAGGTTTTCATGATGTGCCGACTAAGTGGGCTGATGAGTACTTAGAGCATGTCAGG
>JAHPZR010008109.1:12500-20477 GCA_019787425.1 Platygyra sinensis
TGAGGTATAAAAGTAACGCGAGCCAACTGCGGTAAGTTGAAAATCATTATTTGTTATTTTGGGGCAACATAGATATCTTTATTTCTATGGTCAGGCCTACCTTCGACACTTATCCGTCGCAAAAATAGAGCTTTTCGAAAACTCTTCTCAAACCGGCGGAGGACTTTGAACACGTCGGCTTTTCGTTTTGGTGTACTGACAGAGAAAACGTTTTTAAAACGGAGGTTTTCAAAACAATGGCATCGCGATAATAGTGGGATTTCCCTGAACGAGTTTTCCTCACACAAAAATTAATCCAAAATGGCCGCTGATTGTTGGGTGTTTCAAATTTCTCCAGCGAAGTGTAGACAGAAAACAGTCAATCCGTTTTCAGAGTGAAACTTCGGTTTTGAAATTGTAGTGTGGACGTTAGCCTGTTGCAAGCTCTGGATAGTGTGGGACGAACGAAAGAAAGAGGGCGGGCGAGAGAAAAAAACGAGTGAGGACTAAGGCGCCTCGCCTTAGTCCTCCCTAGCCCTCTATTTTTCGCTAGTCCCCAACTACCCGAGAGCCTGGGACAGGCTATGTGGCTTAGTTAGTTAGTTAAGCCCTTGGCTCCAGGTTGGAGCATGGGCCATCAACAAAAAGCCTCCAGAGACGCCTCTTTTCTGCCAGCTGTTTCAGCTCCTTCCAGTTCTTCCCAAGGACCTTCATCTCTTTCTCCGTATCCCTCCTCCAGCTATTCTTGGGGCGACCCCTCTTTCGTTTTCCCTGTGGGTTCCAGTGCAACGCTTGCCTCGTAATGCTGTTTGAGGGTCTTCTCAGCGTATGGCCTACCCACGCCCATTTTCTCTTCCTTACTTGCTTGACCATTGGAATTTGACCTGTCCGCTCCCAGAGCTCTTCATTTGTAATCTTGTCTGTCCACCGTATCTTCAGGATTCGACGCAAGCAATGATTGACGAATGATTGTAACTTTCTTATCGTTTTGACTGTCATCCTCCACGTCTCTGCCCCGTACAACAGCACAGATTTTACATTAGAGTTGAATATTTTCAGCTTAGTTGATGTAGATATGCTGCCAGAGCTCCATATCTGCTTAAGAGAGTGGAAGGCTCCTCTTGCCTTATTAATCCTATTTGCAACATCCGCGTCAGTTCCTCCACTGGTGTCTACTAC
This sequence comes from Platygyra sinensis, assembly GCA_019787425.1. Classification (NCBI taxonomy): domain Eukaryota; kingdom Metazoa; phylum Cnidaria; class Anthozoa; order Scleractinia; family Merulinidae; genus Platygyra; species Platygyra sinensis. The sequence goes on from JAHPZR010008109.1 coordinate 13,659, forward strand.
GCTCCCAAGATATGTGAAGGAGTCCACCTCTTCAATATCGACATCATTCACTCTGATCTTCCTGTTTGAGCCTGAATTGATCTTCAAGACTTTGGTCTTTGCGGAGTTGATAACAAGGCCAGCTCTTCTTGACCTTTCTTCCAGAATGGTGGTTTTGTTCTGCATTTTGGCCCCTGAGTGAGATAGTAAAGCAATATCATCCGCATAATCGAGGTCATCAAGCTGCTGGGTGAGAGTCCATTGTATTCCGTTCCTGTGGCCCATCATCGACGACTTCATTATCCAATCAATTGCCAGGAGGAATAAGAACGGTGAGAGAAGGCAGCCTTGCCTTACTCCAGTTTTAACTTCGAAGCTCTCCGACAAATGTCCTTCATGAATAACTTTACATGTGGTGCCTTCGTAAGAGTTTTTGATGATGTTAATAAACTTCTGCGGAATTCCATAATGAGCTAGTAATTTCCAAAGAAAGGGGCGATCCAGACTATCAAAGGCCTTTTGGTAATCCACGAAATTGATGTACAAGGACGAGTTCCATTCAATGGACTGCTCTACGATGATACGTAGTGTGGCAATCTGGTCTGCGCATGACCTAGCTTGCCTGAAACCAGCTTGATTGTCCCTCAAACTTCCATCCACTGCAGATCTTAACCGCTCTAACATAATTCGGTTGAAGACTTTACTTGCTATACATAACAAAGTAATACCTCGATAATTATCACAATCCCTGAGGTTCCCCTTCTTAGGAAGTTTAACTATAAGACCCTCTTTCCACTCAGTGGGTGATTTCTCGTCCTCCCAGATGCTCTTGAATAGTTCATGAAAGACCTATGTGGCTTGGCCTTACATAAATTCGTAATTACGTAACTACGTAAATTCGTAATTATGTAAATTGGGCGCCAGTTTTGAAATTGGTGTGCATTTTGCTACAGACCTCAAATAATTCAAGGTAAAGCCAAAATAAGGTTGAATGTTTAGTTTCAGATTAATTCTTAACTTCTGACTTGAGACTTGTATTTGTCCCGTATGAAGCTCAGTACATACTCAGTGAAATAATACATACTGAGATTAGATTTGCCATGTTACTGTTTACAGGTAGTTGATGCCAAGACAGGTCAGGAAGTAAATGAAGAGACTGAAGCAGCAGGCGAGTGGATTGACGAGTACGAGAAATTCAGAGCAACTGAAGCAGATGAGTGGGTCAAGGAACTTACATCAGCAGCAAATGTACAAAAGGTATCCGTTTAGGCAATAATTTAAATGTCGCTATGATCATTTCAACTAAATTTTCATTGCCCAGAATACAGCGGCCGGCCCTTTCCGGGAATTTCCATTAAGACGCCGGCGCTAAATTTGAAAGCTTATTTAATATAAAGATTAAAGGGCTCTTAGAGCCAGCTCATTCATCGTACTTAATGGACAATTTTCATTGCACTGTTGTATCGTGCTAATGTGAAGGGAAGGAAACGACTGTTAGAAACAGGACTGGTTTATTTCAGATAGTGTATTTTATATGCGTGAAAACGTGCTTCACAAAAGGGACTGGCTATGGAAAAGAAATGATATTTTTAGTTTTGTTAAGCATGTTAGGCGCCCAAATTACATTTTGTGACAAAGCTGGTAATACAGTCACTTAAGTACTATACTGAAATCAGGGTATTTTTCCTAGATTTATTCACAATTTTTATGTTCCCTATGTACATTTTCGGCCGCAGCCTCGTTCGAATCCCTAGTTCATTTCCGTCATTCCATTTTGTTGATGCATTCCATTCCACGTTTGATGTCCGCGATACTCGTTATTCAATGTTCATCTCTGTAAGACAGAGGTTCAGTAATACAGTGTACCAGATGAACTTCATATATCTTTCTTAAAATCAACAAATTCTTTATGTTTTTAGTAAATGTGAGTTCAAGTAATACTTATAACAGATTCTGTTGAGAGAACTTATCAGTTGGAAACTCATTGCTCATGTTTATCTTTTTATGCTGTTTCGTGACTGGTAGCCATGTCAAGCAACTTTTAATGAGAGATTGTTCCGTGGTTTTATTGCAAATAGCACAGCAGTTATTTTCAGGATATTGTGAAGCAGGTTCTGTACGAGCGAGCCTCAAGTCTGGATCGAAAGTGGAGCTCAAAAAGTGTTTTAGTGAGACTATCTTGGCCGCTATTATTGATGTGTGTGGCGTATGTTGAAGAGCTTCAAATGAAAACCACAATGATAACGCAATGATTCAGGTACTTATCGATACGAAAGCAACGAAGCTTCTTCTTTCTAGCTGCTACTTTCCAATATCGCTGCCTCGATCAGTGGTCTGCTTCGTGCGCTTGGTGGCGTGTGTAACAAAAACCATTTAGCGTACCCCTAGAGGCGCATTCCATATTGCGACTTTCAGAGGTTGCGAAATTCTGACTTGATGTTAAAATTTATTTATCACACCATATAAACACTTTTTTTATTCTTTTCACTTGCTTATTGCAGCGAAATCGAAGTTTATTTGGGCTTGTGAAGTGGAGGGGGGCGGTGAGGACACTTTCACTTCCGCCGGTCCACAAACGTCTGTCCACAAACGTCTGTCCACAAACGTCTGTCCACAAACGTCTGTCCACAAACGTCTGTCCACAAACGTCTGTCCGCAAACGTCTGTCCACAAACGTCTGTCCACAAAATTCCGTCCACCAACTTCCGTCCACAAGCTTCCGTCCACAAGCTTCCGTCGATATTTGGTCCCTCCCGATACTCATTCATTGCTTGCGCATGCGCGCGCAGGAATGAGCTAAAAACAATCGTCGAACATTAGAGAAAAAGGGCTGAAAATGTCAAAGAGGGCTTACGTTCTACTCGTTTACGGATAAACTACTTTTCAAAACCTAGTTTGACCATCCAGCTTTTAACGAAGAAAGGTCAATTGAACAGTGTATAGTTCTCGCTTTGCTCAGGCGTTTTCAGAGGAGGTCGCAAATTTGCCGTGAAAATTGACTCACCTAGCATCTTGCTTGTATGAAAAGTCGATCTTAGCGCACTTTGAGGCGTGATTTTTCTTCACTCAATTGTTAGATTTCTTTTCTATCATATGGATATTTTTATTTGACATTGAAATTTTCAAGGGATTTCAAAGTTTGGAAGTAGTCGCAAAACACGAATTTCGAGTTTCTGTTCTCATGTACCGGTTCACAAGAGCCGCTACAAAGGTCCAAAGAATACACAACAGCTAACCAATGACTCATAAACAAAGAAAGAACAATGGTTATTCCCTTATGAACCCGTTCACCAGGACAGAACCAATTTCGAAAACATCTGCTCAGCATCGTAGTGTTCTCTCTTTGGAGACTCCCACGAGAATACAAGTGACCTATTTAACAGCGGTTATCAGTCACACGCGCCCTCCTTTTCCCATTTCGAAAACTACGTTTTGGTGGACGTCAATCAGTGTATCCATGACAATAACGGCGAGCGGAGTTTCCAGAACCATTATTTCAGTGTCAATTCTCGGAGTATCCGAGTTGCTCTTTCATCTTTACTTGACTCGTCGATAAAGAGAAACTGAGAAGTAAGACTTATAGAATCGTTTGAAGCGCCTTTTCGTTCGTCTAGCTCACGGGCAACGTTTTGAAGCGGCTGCAAATTCACAAACAGTGTACAACCACCACAACATGAGAATGAACTAATTATAAATAAGAACCTTTATTACAGAATGAACTACAAAAATCTAACTGCTAATTTCTTGTGGCTTTCATTACCTTTTTAATACTGACAATCCTACTTGCCGTAAGGTTCTGCTGACGGTTTGCTTTGCATACAATTTGCCTGTCTGGTATTCATCCACGCTTGAAACTCGTCAGGATAGATCTCTGCATAGATTATGTTTTAGCAAGGCGAATGACAAGAATTTCTGCGGCGAAAATAATCTGCATCCATAACAAGCTGATAAAAAGTCAATCTCCACATAAAGTGACTCACTTCAGAGGCCAACTTTTTCAGCTACCTTGTATCTTTCGTTTCTTTGACTTTCTCTTTCGCGGATCGCTTACGGCTCTAGTTTTGTTTAGTACGCCGCCTTCTTCAAAAGCGTTTCGGTCGCAAAAAGTGTTTCTGCTATGCAATTCAAAGACAAACCACGTTTTCTCTACATAATAGCCCTCCATCTCAGCGAAATTGCAAATTACTTTTTCGAAATAACTGAGAGATTATTCCTGATCCAACGACGATCGAACATGACACGAAATGAACACGACTATTGTCATGGATACATTTGATTGACGTCCACCAAAACTTAGTTTTTGAAATGGCAAAAAAATCGTTGAAGGGCGCGCGTGGCTGATAACCGCTGTAAACTTCCCGCGGGAATATTAGCATATAATAGCATATAATATTAGCATATGCATGCTCTTTGAGCAACACTTTTAACATGAAATATTTCAGACTATCGGTTTTACGATCTCCCTTGCGGCAGCAAGTGAGCACAGAAAAAATTCCCTAACTCGCTGATTGAGCACCGTTTTTTTATAACCTGTGATTTTGAGTCCCCTGCCATCGCATTTCGCAGTCATAAAAAACCCCGCCTGATCAGATATAAAGCTTTCTAAACCGCCTGTTTTTACACGAAACTATTTCGATAATTAAGATAAGTTTTTGTTAGTAGTCCGTCTAGTCAAGTAAAAACATCGCTGGACACGAAATTGGGTTCTGTCCTCGGTGTACCGGAACAAATAGCCGATAGAAAAAGGACCAAACAATACACAACAGCTAACCAATGACTCCTAAACAAAGAAAGAACCAATGGTTATTCCTCTTGCTTGGCGGTACAACCAGGACAGAACCAGAAATTGCAAAACGCTTTGTAAAGAAGTGCCGCCCGCAATTTAATTAGAGCGCTATTGCTAACTCTATCGCCCCTTGGGATTTTCTTTAACGACATCTAAACTGGTTGGTTTGACAGCGGCTGGAATGTGCAAAGAGACTCAGGTAATTCCCAAAAGCTTAAATCTTGTTCGACCAAATCATAACCGAAACTACTTACTTCACATGTAAATTATGATGCTGCGCCCGCGTGATAAACTGGGCATTGAAAAGCACATGTTGCGGAAAACAATAGCTTTCTAGGCGATGCGAAAGATCATAACGTGTCTTAAAATTTCTACATTCCACTTCGAATGTTTTAGAATATCAAGTTGTGCTCCTCGACAACTCGCAATTCGCACGACATTTGATCAGAAGACAGTTGCAGGGAAGAGATCTGTTTGACAGAGTATGTGAAAAAGCGCAATGTCTTCCTTTGCTACAAAGCAGTTTCTCGATCTTGCAGTACATCGATCGAGAAGACGGTGCACGTTGCTTTGCTGAATCTCGATAAAGGAAATCCGGCTCTTTCTCGAAAAGACGAAAAACCCTTTGTTGTACCAATTCGCCGTGAAAGTGGTTTCACTGCAGGACCCCCATTAAACTGGAGAAAGATATGCAAATACTAGTCCTGTGCCCAGCTGAAGGCAGTCGTAAACCGTGGAAAATTTTCCCCTCCCCGTCAACAAGCATGCTTTAATCGATGGATTCTACGTGCAAGTGCTACGGAGCAATAGGTGAAGTAGTCGCAACCGCTCTTTACCAACCGCGGTCCGCATGTGTTTATTATTTTAAGTTTGTTTTGCAATTGGCGAGGAGGATTACCGAGGTGATGGTCAAAAGATTTTTACAGAAATTACATCGCGGGACGACTCGCGAGGAAGTGGTCTCGGCTGCCCTTGGCATTTTTGTACAAAGAGCTGAAAGAGAATTACGGTGCCTGGATGTCCACTATGGGAGGGAATTGATAGCAACTGGGGTCGAAGTAGTTTTCTGCGTTTTCAATTCACGGGATCCGCGTCTGTCAGAACAAATTTTCAGAAGCCCGGTGTATTGTGACACCATTTTTCACTGGCGTGAAATCCTCTCGATGTTCTGCGATAACGCAAAGTTTTACATTGTCTGGTAGCAGAAGGCCGGGATGATAGAAAACGTGACATGGCTGCCGTGCTTTTCGCTTTCCACAAAAGCTTGTTAGGCTACAAAGCCTCTCAACGCTTGCTGGTGGACGCAGAGACTCACCAAAGAGCGTTCTTTTTTGAAAGACAAGCCTTGAGAGGTGCTAAAACCAGGAGAATGCCTGTGCATGCGAAATCCAATGAACACATGATTCGCAGTGGCATTGGCTGGTCAAGTAAATCTCTCATTTAAGAAGAGCAACAATTAAGGTAAAGCAGGGTATATAACATCAACGGCATGATCAATTACAATTGTTCAGTCCGTGGAGAATATTATCTATAACACTTGTTCCCGAATTGGTCGATTGACTTTGAATTGACTTAATTCATGTTGGCTAAACCCATTGATCTGAAATATTGAGTATAGATCGATTCCCTGGAACAGTTGTGAGAATACTCATGTAACGACATTTTATTTACGAAAGTCATCCAAACTTTTACCCTCGGGCTCCGTTTCTGACCAAGCAGTTAGGTTTCACAGACATTGACTCATTAGAAAGCAAACACATTTTAGAGCGGACCATTAAAACACAACCTAATCCTTCCAGTTATTTGCGGGCCTGCCCCCCCCCACGTGTGTTGTCTGATCATTGGTAAATTACTCTACCACCCTTTCCTCGGCTTCTGTACACCTGTGAACCGGCTCCTTTAACATAACCACTTTTAGCAATTACTGCTTTCCCATCTTGAAAAACACAAAAACGTTTGTAAATCTGTTATGATGATTCCCAACGTAATTTCGACACTGAGAATGTATACCCAATATTTTCGGTTTCGCGGGTTGATTTATGTTAAATTGTCAA
>JAHPZR010008110.1:0-14694 GCA_019787425.1 Platygyra sinensis
GTAATATCTCGAAAACGAAGAGCAAACCAGCGAAAAAAAATACAGGCTGATGTTTTTCAAATGGAATCAAGGCCACACGCAAAAATTCAGCTTATTTCTAGCAAGAAAAAAAAACAACCAAAATCATCACTTATCCCCCTTTTCCACTAGCCTCCTCACATGAATTTTTGCATTTCTTCAACAACATATTTAAGCTCAAATCAACAATCTACAAACAAAGACAAGAAAAATTAATTAAAAATTATTTGACAATAATTTATTATGTGCAAATTAAAGAAAGAAACAAAAAGGGAGTGAGGCAAGAAAGGGAAAAAAGTGGCTACAGACTGAGGTTTCTTTCTTATTGAAATTCCCGCTTCTGAGAAATGGGAAATATTAGTTGAACAACAAGGCTGTGGTCTAGGAAAATTTCAAGAAGCCTCAAGGATCCAACCGTGAAATCCTGGGTGCCCAGCATGTAATATAATAAGCTTGTACATTGTACATGACAAAAGTGAGTTTTTCCAATCGCCCTAAGTCGAATGTTAGTCACCTATGGCACCTGGGTGCTTCAATCTGAGCAAAGCTCTGAACATGTACTGTCCTGTCAATCTGTGAAAAAAATTATCAGAGCTGCTTTTGAAGACTTATGAGGAGTTTGGTGTGCAGGGAAAAGCAGGATAATTCACAAGCACAAACAAGAACCTATATCACATTGGCATCATTCTGTTTTTAACCAATTTGTGGATTATTAGCTCCAGGCATTGCTGATCTGGCATCAAGTGAGTGGGCCGCTGAGTATATGTCATCTGAAGTTCAGCGAGCAGAAGGTAAGGTGGGGCAGATAACTGCTTAATGTTATTTGACTGAAAGGGAGATAAATGGGGTACAGTTATGACAATGTGGGTCCTGTATTGGCCATAGTCATAAATAACTTATAATTATAACTTACAATCTTTCAGTTAGGTCTTTTATGTATGAAATTAAGGCTATTACAGTACATTCTGACGTCTTTCATGTGGCAATTTCAATACTCAATTGTCACTCAACCTGTACTGTCAAATACTGACAGTCTTATTTGATTTGATCTTGTTGAGCAGTTCATTAGATAGAAAAACTAGATCGGACATTAAAAGTAATCTCTTTCTTGTAGAGTGGTCCAAAGAATATGAACAGGAGGCAAGGTTCCACCCAAGAGCAGGTAGATAAGAATTTAATCAAGTAAAAGTTTTTTGCCATAATACATTGTAACTTAGGGCGCGTTCGTTTGGGATATTCTGGAATAAGAATATATTCCGGAATATATTCCGGCTATTCTGCTCCTGGGGGTAGTATAGCCGGAATGGAAATCCAGGTATTCCGGAATGAGAATAGCTCCTAAACGAACACTTACTCGCATTATTCCAATTATTCTTATTCCGGATTGATCCCAAACGAATGCGTCCTAAGATTCAGTAATTTGAAAAAATTGATGGTCACTTTTTACACCTAGCTCAGAAGACAAAGCAACCAGACGTGAAACAGCTAGCAGTGAAAACCAACATTATTATTTTATGTGTACTATCCAGTTATTGTCAGTAGAGAGAATAGCTTTAATCAAATTTTGGGCAATCAAACTGTGTAACAGAGTAACTTTGAACTGTGGCAGGTTTTCATGATGTGCCGACTAAGTGGGCTGATGAGTACTTAGAGCATGTCAGGTATGTGCTTGGCTGTTGATTATGAAATTTGTTGCAGTGTGTAGTAGATATTAATTCATTGATAAGGAATGGGATAATCAATATCATGTAATATCTCAGAATTGCCATCAAGAGCTACAGTTGTAAAATATATGTACCTACAGGAAATGCCTGTCCATTACAGGGGTTTCAATAACATTAGTTATAAGCGGGCACTGAAGGTGTAATAGGCGGCTGTGAGCACTTAAGGAGCTGCAAGGCCCCTTCCCAGGCATGCTTCCTCAGAAAAATTTGAAATCTAGAAGCTCGGAAATGCGATTTCCAGTGTTCTGGGCATCAAAAAGCGTGCTGTTTTGTGGTATTCAAAAATTTCAGTGGTCGTCGGCGTTGTCTTATTTGCTTTTTATTATTAAGATCATTTTAATTTACATTAATGAAATCAAAACAGATGGCGGTAAGAGGTCCTACAGGCGGCGGTAGACCGCCGGTAACCAGCTTTTATTGAAACCCCTGCATTAACCTAAGAGAAATCTAAGAGTGGTTTCAACAAGTCCAGGCAATAACTCATTTTGTTACTAAGTTACTCACTTGAACTCCGATTATGCGGTGGTGCCATGTAGTGTAGCAACTCAATCCTTCTTCATGTACATCCACTGGTCCTTCGTCATGACTGTAGTGTCCCTCGAGGTCTTTCCCATCTGCTTCTAATCACTTCCTTCTCCACCACATGCTGCCATTTGATCTTTGGAGAGCCCCTCCTTCACTTGAATCCCTCTGGCAGTTAGCTATGATTTTTGATGATTAAAATGTTAATACCAGTAGTAGCTTGCCTGAACCAATAACTTACCACATGCCGTTTCCTTGTTTTTCTCAACAGAGACATGGGACATGCAGCTCTGGATGATGCATCATGGTTAGTTTGATACTGTAACTCTTTTTTATCACCTTCACTCTCATGTGTAGGTATCAGTAAGGCCTCAGACAAGCTTTCTTGTTTAATGCATCATCATCATCATCATCATCATCATCATCATTTTATTAAATTACAGAAACAAATTTATAAGCTTACACAACCCGCATATAGCAAAGCTAATCGGGGAATCAATAAACATGATATTATTTCCATCTTAATCATAAAAATTGCAATGTTAATCAACCTATTTATTATCGTTTTTATTATGCTTGTATTTCATTGTGTGTGGCCAAAATAAATAAATAAATAAATAAATAACCCCTTACGATCGATTTTCTCGATTTTTTTAAATTTTGTTTTGGGAAGGTGGGGATGAGTATCATGATAGGAAAGCCAAGTTCTTATTTCAAGATTGTGTATTTCTCTTCTCTTCTTGATTTTGAGTTGATTAAAATGATTAAAACAAGCAACAGTTTTAAAATGGACTATCCTTGGCAAAGTGTTCCAAAACACACTTAGTTCATGTCTCATTTTATGCTGGCATTCATCAACTCCACTGGAAAGGAAAACTCTGCTGGTGTTGTACATTGCATATAATATGATAATCTTGTTATGTATGCTCACTATATAGCAAGCCATTATAGAACATAGTAAATGATAAATATTTGGGTGCCGGAAGTAGGCAATACTGCTGATACATCAAATCCCCCTTGGTTATTACCCCTTTAAAGGAAATTTGGGAGTCCCCACGGGCCAAAGAAAATTTGACCTCGGTGGGATTTGAACCCATGACCTCCGGATTAGATTTTCCAATGCTCTACCAACTGAGCTACGAGGCCAGTACAGGACGGGACGGGTCGGGGTAATTTGGTAGTGAGTCGCGGTAAATGTTCAAATGACATGGAGTATGTAGTATGGAAACCACGTAGCACCCGTGAAATAGGAAACTTAATATGTACTCTGACTGCATAATTATGTTTGTTTTTTGAAGCCAAAACTGAAAGAGGGAATCAGCCAAGTATCATTGTTGATTTTTTTCTTAGGGTGAATGAGTACAAGCAAGAGAGTGAAAGTGACGAACTTTCCAAGACTGCTGGGGAGCTGCTTGAAAATGCGGCCGATCCAAAATTTGCAAACTCCAAGGTTATTACTGTGATTGATCTTAAGCTCATTTCAATGTATAGTAGTTCTGTTTTGAGAAATATGGAAGCCCTCTCAGTTGTATTATGAATATCACTTATGATACCCAGGAGAATTATAGTGAGTACTGTAGATTGGTCACGAGCTATGGTCAATCTGATTACAGACCATGGCAATGACGTAACTTGCAACCAGAAGCATATGCTGCAACCCGATACAAAATAAAATTTTGGAAACTTGAGAAATTTGTTGCAACTTTTCCAAATACTGACGACCAGCATTCAAGTTGGAAATGGCAATTGCGACATTTGGAACAGGCTTTATAAAAGCTTGTTGGTTTCAAACAAAACATATTGACAGAACATTCATTTTCTCTTTAGTTTTTGTTTCGATTGAGAAGAAATATCAAACACGGAAGACCATGTTTGACTTTATTTCCAAATACCAAGAAGAGAGTTGATAATGCGACGCACAGGGGAGTATTTTTGATGAACTTCAAGGTGTTTGAAATGTGGTGGGACACTGTCTTGAGTGTTTGACATATCTTCTCAATCAAAACAAAACTAAGGAGAAAATGGAGAAATGAAATTTTAAAAATCTGTGCTAATTAAGATTAGAAATACTAACACTGTCGCGGTCATTATTATACTTGAATGTGTAAACTTGATGAATTATTAATAAGTTTGAGAAGCATTGCAAGATTATGCTCATTCAATTTCAGCAGTGCCCATCTCCTCCCCCCCCCCCCCCCCACCCCCTGGCATTAGCATTTTTTTGTTCCCCGGGGTGGGGGCACATAGGCTGTCTAAATGCCCCGGGGTGGGGACGAAGAAAGGGCTAATGATCGTCGCCTTCCAACATTTCAGCAGTTTTTTTAATAATCGGTGAATTCGTACAGCTCTCAAACCTACTTCAAAGCCTTTTAACAACGAAAAAGTCAGGAGGCTTTAGGAAAATTTATGATAATATTATAAAACTGCGCTGGGATTGCGGCGGATGTCCCCCAGCCCCGAGGGACAATAGGCGCCTCTATTCGCTCGCTACTTTTCTGTGAAGAATCAAGACATCTAAATGATGGTTCATCGCATTTTAAGCTCGCAAGATCTGTCTTGAAGATCGCATCATTTGAATTCGTAAACCTTCAGTGTTTTAACTCCACTTTCATGAATGTAAAAAATTGCTTGGCTAGTTTTGAATGCGAAATGCGAAATAGTCGTTCACGCAGTGTTCACGTCTGTGATTGTTTTGTGATACCTAAAATATAGTTCACCTTGTCGCTTATATTTATATGCTTACAAGTAATGAAGAAATATCTAAAATTGAGAAAAGATATCTTTAAAACATCGGCAAGTTTTTCTAGTCCTTGACGGATAAGGCATTCTTTGACAAAGGCTGCACTCATCCATCTTTCGAAAACACGTGTGTCAAATGCCCGGGGATCGCCCCGGGGTACGCTAAAGCCCAGCCCCCGGGCCGCGATAAAATTGCGAATGCCCCACCTCCGGGACTGATAACGTGAGCAAATGCCCCGCGGTTGCCCCGGGGGGGAGGGGCACCGCTGGAATTGATTGATGCATCATAATGAGTTAACTAGATCTTATACCATTAAGCTTGATCATAAGACTAAATTTTCCCTAAGGTAATCACAGAAATGGAAGCGACAGTATATGACGCATTTTTTCGACGCCGTTTTTTGAAAGCCTCTGTTTTCACCTATCCACGCTTACTAGAAACAGAGTGTTTTCAAAACAATGCGTTTTCGAAGTCTCCATTTTCATCGTTTTTGGTCGATTTTCACGTCGTGTGGACGAGAGGCAAAAACGCATCAAAAAGCATGCGTTTTCGGTCGAAGACGTGTTAATGTGGTCATGGCCTTATAAATGCTAAAACATCATTTACATTGTCCATAATATTCGCTTTGTAAAATGTATTCTATATACAAGGCTAAAATGTTAAAAATTATTAAAAAGTTTAAACCAAACGTTTTCGGCTGTTTGCCATCATCAGGGTTAAAACCCTGATGATGGCAAACAGCCGAAAACGTTTGGTTTAAACTTTTTAACAATTTTTAACATTTTAGCCTTGTATATAGCATACATCATTTACATTTTTATAAAACTTAATCGTGAGGCTAAATTCTCCCCAAGGTAATAACCATGGAGGTACAAACAGTAAGGAGAATTCTCTTGCCAATCAATCCTCATGCTAAATTTTTCGTTTTTCTTGATTTTCTTTCTAGTTCATGAAGTTTGTAAAGAAACTAAGAGATGGGGAATACACAATTGAAAACAACAAGGCATGTTCACTTTATAATTTCAATCTTTGTATTTACTGTACAATTGGCTTCAGTTGTGTAAATTCTTAGAGCAATAAATCTGGTCTTGGTGTTTTTGTTCTTTAATTAAAGGCAAAGTTGCAAAAAAATTAATCTGAGCAGAAACGCGATATGATTCTCCATAGTTCAATCCCTTATTGAACACTGATTTCAACAAACAAATTCTCCTTACTGGTGTGAATACATTTCCTCGTAGTGTTAGCTGGGAGAATCAGATAAATTAATAGTGCTTTGAGGTATAAAAGTAACGCGAGCCAACTGCGGTAAGTTGAAAATCATTATTTGTTATTTTGGGGCAACATAGATATCTTTATTTCTATGGTCAGGCCTACCTTCGACACTTATCCGTCGCAAAAATAGAGCTTTTCGAAAACTCTTCTCAAACCGGCGGAGGACTTTGAACACGTCGGCTTTTCGTTTTGGTGTACTGACAGAGAAAACGTTTTTAAAACGGAGGTTTTCAAAACAATGGCATCGCGATAATAGTGGGATTTCCCTGAACGAGTTTTCCTCACACAAAAATTAATCCAAAATGGCCGCTGATTGTTGGGTGTTTCAAATTTCTCCAGCGAAGTGTAGACAGAAAACAGTCAATCCGTTTTCAGAGTGAAACTTCGGTTTTGAAATTGTAGTGTGGACGTTAGCCTGTTGCAAGCTCTGGATAGTGTGGGACGAGCGAAAGAAAGAGGGCGGGCGAGAGAAAAAAACGAGTGAGGACTAAGGCGCCTCGCCTTAGTCCTCCCTAGCCCTCTATTTTTCGCTAGTCCCCAACTACCCGAGAGCCTGGGACAGGCTATGTGGCTTAGTTAGTTAGTTAAGCCCTTGGCTCCAGGTTGGAGCATGGGCCATCAACAAAAAGCCTCCAGAGACGCCTCTTTTCTGCCAGCTGTTTCAGCTCCTTCCAGTTCTTCCCAAGGACCTTCATCTCTTTCTCCGTATCCCTCCTCCAGCTATTCTTGGGGCGACCCCTCTTTCGTTTTCCCTGTGGGTTCCAGTGCAACGCTTGCCTCGTAATGCTGTTTGAGGGTCTTCTCAGCGTGTGGCCTACCCACGCCCATTTTCTCTTCCTTACTTGCTTGACCATTGGAATTTGACCTGTCCGCTCCCAGAGCTCTTCATTTGTAATCTTGTCTGTCCACCGTATCTTCAGGATTCGACGCAAGCAATGATTGACGAATGATTGTAACTTTCTTATCGTTTTGACTGTCATCCTCCACGTCTCTGCCCCGTACAACAGCACAGATTTTACATTAGAGTTGAATATTTTCAGCTTAGTTGATGTAGATATGCTGCCAGAGCTCCATATCTGCTTAAGAGAGTGGAAGGCTCCTCTTGCCTTATTAATCCTATTTGCAACATCCGCGTCAGTTCCTCCACTTGTGTCTACTACGCTCCCAAGATATGTGAAGGAGTCCACCTCTTCAATATCGACATCATTCACTCTGATCTTCCTGTTTGAGCCTGAATTGATCTTCAAGACTTTGGTCTTTGCGGAGTTGATAACAAGGCCAGCTCTTCTTGACCTTTCTTCCAGAATGGTGGTTTTGTTCTGCATTTTGGCCCCTGAGTGAGATAGTAAAGCAATATCATCCGCATAATCGAGGTCATCAAGCTGCTGGGTGAGAGTCCATTGTATTCCGTTCCTGTGGCCCATCATCGACGACTTCATTATCCAATCAATTGCCAGGAGGAATAAGAACGGTGAGAGAAGGCAGCCTTGCCTTACTCCAGTTTTAACTTCGAAGCTCTCCGACAAATGTCCTTCATGAATAACTTTACATGTGGTGCCTTCGTAAGAGTTTTTGATGATGTTAATAAACTTCTGCGGAATTCCATAATGAGCTAGTAATTTCCAAAGAAAGGGGCGATCCAGACTATCAAAGGCCTTTTGGTAATCCACGAAATTGATGTACAAGGACGAGTTCCATTCAATGGACTGCTCTACGATGATACGTAGTGTGGCAATCTGGTCTGCGCATGACCTAGCTTGCCTGAAACCAGCTTGATTGTCCCTCAAACTTCCATCCACTGCAGATCTTAACCGCTCTAACATAATTCGGTTGAAGACTTTACTTGCTATACATAACAAAGTAATACCTCGATAATTATCACAATCCCTGAGGTTCCCCTTCTTAGGAAGTTTAACTATAAGACCCTCTTTCCACTCAGTGGGTGATTTCTCGTCCTCCCAGATGCTCTTGAATAGTTCATGAAAGACCTATGTGGCTTGGCCTTACATAAATTCGTAATTACGTAACTACGTAAATTCGTAATTATGTAAATTGGGCGCCAGTTTTGAAATTGGTGTGCATTTTGCTACAGACCTCAAATAATTCAAGGTAAAGCCAAAATAAGGTTGAATGTTTAGTTTCAGATTAATTCTTAACTTCTGACTTGAGACTTGTATTTGTCCCGTATGAAGCTCAGTACATACTCAGTGAAATAATACATACTGAGATTAGATTTGCCATGTTACTGTTTACAGGTAGTTGATGCCAAGACAGGTCAGGAAGTAAATGAAGAGACTGAAGCAGCAGGCGAGTGGATTGACGAGTACGAGAAATTCAGAGCAACTGAAGCAGATGAGTGGGTCAAGGAACTTACATCAGCAGCAAATGTACAAAAGGTATCCGTTTAGGCAATAATTTAAATGTCGCTATGATCATTTCAACTAAATTTTCATTGCCCAGAATACAGCGGCCGGCCCTTTCCGGGAATTTCCATTAAGACGCCGGCGCTAAATTTGAAAGCTTATTTAATATAAAGATTAAAGGGCTCTTAGAGCCAGCTCATTCATCGTACTTAATGGACAATTTTCATTGCACTGTTGTATCGTGCTAATGTGAAGGGAAGGAAACGACTGTTAGAAACAGGACTGGTTTATTTCAGATAGTGTATTTTATATGCGTGAAAACGTGCTTCACAAAAGGGACTGGCTATGGAAAAGAAATGATATTTTTAGTTTTGTTAAGCATGTTAGGCGCCCAAATTACATTTTGTGACAAAGCTGGTAATACAGTCACTTAAGTACTATACTGAAATCAGGGTATTTTTCCTAGATTTATTCACAATTTTTATGTTCCCTATGTACATTTTCGGCCGCAGCCTCGTTCGAATCCCTAGTTCATTTCCGTCATTCCATTTTGTTGATGCATTCCATTCCACGTTTGATGTCCGCGATACTCGTTATTCAATGTTCATCTCTGTAAGACAGAGGTTCAGTAATACAGTGTACCAGATGAACTTCATATATCTTTCTTAAAATCAACAAATTCTTTATGTTTTTAGTAAATGTGAGTTCAAGTAATACTTATAACAGATTCTGTTGAGAGAACTTATCAGTTGGAAACTCATTGCTCATGTTTATCTTTTTATGCTGTTTCGTGACTGGTAGCCATGTCAAGCAACTTTTAATGAGAGATTGTTCCGTGGTTTTATTGCAAATAGCACAGCAGTTATTTTCAGGATATTGTGAAGCAGGTTCTGTACGAGCGAGCCTCAAGTCTGGATCGAAAGTGGAGCTCAAAAAGTGTTTTAGTGAGACTATCTTGGCCGCTATTATTGATGTGTGTGGCGTATGTTGAAGAGCTTCAAATGAAAACCACAATGATAACGCAATGATTCAGGTACTTATCGATACGAAAGCAACGAAGCTTCTTCTTTCTAGCTGCTACTTTCCAATATCGCTGCCTCGATCAGTGGTCTGCTTCGTGCGCTTGGTGGCGTGTGTAACAAAAACCATTTAGCGTACCCCTAGAGGCGCATTCCATATTGCGACTTTCAGAGGTTGCGAAATTCTGACTTGATGTTAAAATTTATTTATCACACCATATAAACACTTTTTTTATTCTTTTCACTTGCTTATTGCAGCGAAATCGAAGTTTATTTGGGCTTGTGAAGTGGAGGGGGGCGGTGAGGACACTTTCACTTCCGCCGGTCCACAAACGTCTGTCCACAAACGTCTGTCCACAAACGTCTGTCCACAAACGTCTGTCCACAAACGTCTGTCCACAAACGTCTGTCCGCAAACGTCTGTCCACAAACGTCTGTCCACAAAATTCCGTCCACCAACTTCCGTCCACAAGCTTCCGTCCACAAGCTTCCGTCGATATTTGGTCCCTCCCGATACTCATTCATTGCTTGCGCATGCGCGCGCAGGAATGAGCTAAAAACAATCGTCGAACATTAGAGAAAAAGGGCTGAAAATGTCAAAGAGGGCTTACGTTCTACTCGTTTACGGATAAACTACTTTTCAAAACCTAGTTTGACCATCCAGCTTTTAACGAAGAAAGGTCAATTGAACAGTGTATAGTTCTCGCTTTGCTCAGGCGTTTTCAGAGGAGGTCGCAAATTTGCCGTGAAAATTGACTCACCTAGCATCTTGCTTGTATGAAAAGTCGATCTTAGCGCACTTTGAGGCGTGATTTTTCTTCACTCAATTGTTAGATTTCTTTTCTATCATATGGATATTTTTATTTGACATTGAAATTTTCAAGGGATTTCAAAGTTTGGAAGTAGTCGCAAAACACGAATTTCGAGTTTCTGTTCTCATGTACCGGTTCACAAGAGCCGCTACAAAGGTCCAAAGAATACACAACAGCTAACCAATGACTCATAAACAAAGAAAGAACAATGGTTATTCCTTATGAACCGTTCACCAGGACAGAACCAATTTCGAAAACATCTGCTCAGCATCGTAGTGTTCTCTCTTTGGAGACTCCCACGAGAATACAAGTGACCTATTTAACAGCGGTTATCAGTCACACGCGCCCTCCTTTTCCCATTTCGAAAACTACGTTTTGGTGGACGTCAATCAGTGTATCCATGACAATAACGGCGAGCGGAGTTTCCAGAACCATTATTTCAGTGTCAATTCTCGGAGTATCCGAGTTGCTCTTTCATCTTTACTTGACTCGTCGATAAAGAGAAACTGAGAAGTAAGACTTATAGAATCGTTTGAAGCGCCTTTTCGTTCGTCTAGCTCACGGGCAAACGTTTTGAAGCGGCTGCAAATTCACAAACAGTGTACAACCACCACAACATGAGAATGAACTAATTATAAATAAGAACCTTTATTACAGAATGAAACTACAAAAATCTAACTGCTAATTTCTTGTGGCTTTCATTACCTTTTTAATACTGACAATCCTACTTGCCGTAAGGTTCTGCTGACGGTTTGCTTTGCATACAATTTGCCTGTCTGGTATTCATCCACGCTTGAAACTCGTCAGGATAGATCTCTGCATAGATTATGTTTTAGCAAGGCGAATGACAAGAATTTTCTGCGGCGAAAATAATCTGCATCCATAACAAGCTGATAAAAAGTCAATCTCCACATAAAGTGACTCACTTCAGAGGCCAACTTTTTCAGCTACCTTGTATCTTTCGTTTCTTTGACTTTCTCTTCGCGGATCGCTTACGGCTCTAGTTTTGTTTAGTACGCCGCCTTCTTCAAAAGCGTTTCGGTCGCAAAAAGTGTTTCTGCTATGCAATTCAAAGACAAACCACGTTTTCTCTACATAATAGCCCTCCATCTCAGCGAAATTGCAAATTACTTTTTCGAAATAACTGAGAGATTATTCCTGATCCAACGACGATCGAACATGACACGAAATGAACACGACTATTGTCATGGATACATTTGATTGACGTCCACCAAAACTTAGTTTTTGAAATGGCAAAAAAATCGTTGAAGGGCGCGCGTGGCTGATAACCGCTGTAAACTTCCCGCGGGAATATTAGCATATAATAGCATATAATATTAGCATATGCATGCTCTTTGAGCAACACTTTTAACATGAAATATTTCAGACTATCGGTTTTACGATCTCCCTTGCGGCAGCAAGTGAGCACAGAAAAAATTCCCTAACTCGCTGATTGAGCACCGTTTTTTTATAACCTGTGATTTTGAGTCCCCTGCCATCGCATTTCGCAGTCATAAAAAACCCCGCCTGATCAGATATAAAGCTTTCTAAACCGCCTGTTTTTACACGAAACTATTTCGATAATTAAGATAAGTTTTTGTTAGTAGTCCGTCTAGTCAAGTAAAAACATCGCTGGACACGAAATTGGGTTCTGTCCTCGTGTACCGAACACAAGAGCCGATAGAAAAAGGCCAAACAATACACAACAGCTAACCAATGACTCCTAAACAAAGAAAGACCAATGGTTATTCCCTTGCTTGGCGGTACACCAGGACAGACAGAACCAGAAATTGCAAAAAGCTTTGTAAAAAGTGCCGCCCGCATTCAATTAGAGCGCTATTGCTAACTCTATCGCCCCTGGGATTTTCTTTAACGCATCTAACTGTTTTGGTTGGACAGCGGCTGAAATGTGCAAAGAGACTCAGGTATTCCCAAAGCTAAATCTGTTGACCAATCATAACCGACTACTTCTTCACATGTAAATTATGATGCCGCGCGTTGATAAACTGGGCATTGAAAGCACATGTTGCGGAAAACAATAGCTTTCTAGGCGATGCGAAAGATCATAACGTGTCTTTAAAATTTCTACATTCACTTCGAATGTTTTAGAATGTCAAGTTGTGCTCCTCGACAACTCGCATATCAGCACGACATTTGATCATAAGACAGTGCAGGGAAGAGATCTGTTGACAGAGTATGTGAAAAAGCGCAAGTCCTTCCTTGCTACAAGCAGTTCTTCGATCTGCAGTACATCGATCGAGAAGACGGTGACGTTGCTTGGCTGAATCTCGATAAAGAAATCCGCTCTTCTCGAAAGACGAAACCTTGTTGTACCAATTCGCCGTAAAGTGTTTCCTGCAGGACCCCATTAAACTGGAGAAAGATATGCAAATACTAGTCCTGTGCCAGCTGAAGGCAGTCGTAAACCGTGGAAAATTTTCTCTCCCCGTCAACAAGCATGCTTTATCGATGGATTCTACGTGCAAGTGCTACGGAGCATAGGTGAAGTAGTCGCAACCGTCTTTACCGCGTCCGCATTGTTATTATTTTAAGTTTGTTTTGCAATTGGCGAGGAGGATTACGAGGTGATGGTCAAAGATTTACAGAAATTACATCGCGGGACGACTCGCGAGGAAGGGTCTCGGCGGCCCTTGGCATTTGTAAAAGAGCTGGAGAATTGCGGTGCCTGGATGCACTATGGAGGAATTGATAGCAACTGGGTCGAAGTAGTTTTCTGCGTTTCAATTCACGGGATCGCGTCTGTCGAAACAAATTTTCAGAAGCCGGTGTATTGTGACACAATTTTTCACTGGCGTGAAATCATCTCGATGTTCTGCGATAACACAAAGTTTTACATGTCTGTAGCAGAAGGCAGGGATGAAGAAAACGTGCACATGCCGTGCTTTCGCTCTCCACAAAAGCTTGTATGGCTACAAAGCCTCTCAAACGCTTGCTGTGGACGCAGAGAATCACCAAGAAGTTCTTTTTTGAAGACAAGCCTGAGAGGGCTAAAACTAGGAGAATGCCTGTCATGCGAATCCCATGAACAAGATTCGCAGTGGAACAGTGGCTGGTAAGTAAATCTCTCTTTAAGAAGAGCAACAATTAAGTAAAGTAGGTATATAAACATCAACCGCATGATCAATTACAATTGTTCAGTCCGTGGAGAATATTATCTATACACTTGTTCCCGAATTGGTCAATTGACTTTGAATTGACTTGTTCATATTGGCTAAACCCATTGATCTGAAATATTGAGTATAGATCGATTACATGGAACAGTTGTGAGAATACTCCTGTAACGAATTTTATTACGAAAGTCATCCAAACTTTACCTCGGGCTCAGTTTCTGAACAAGCAGTTAGGTAAAGAAAGCCTCATTAGAAGCAAAACATTTTAGAGAGGAAATAAAAAAAAACATAATCCTTACAGTTATTTTGAGGCCTGCACAGTGTGTTGTCTGATAATTGGTAATTAATCTAAAAACCTTTCCTCGGCTTACGTAAAATGTGAACCGGCTTTTAAAATAAACTTTAGAAATTACTGCTTTCCCATCTGAACACAAAACGTTTGTAAATATGTTATGATGATTCCCAACGTAATTTCCGAAACTGAGAATGTATACCCAATATTTTCGGTTTTCCGCGGGTTGATTTATGTTAAATTGTCAAGGCCCATTTACGAAGGTTATTTGGGCATTGCCCCGATGCCAATACAAGGTATTTTGTCTCGCCTTGGTTTGTAACTCCAACCTCTTTCCAAAATCGTGCGTGAAAATTTAACAACGTGTTATTTCAATGACATTGAGTCGTGATATCACAAGAGGTTTTGAACTTACACCGAAAACATGGGACTTGCACGGCGTATGGCTCCTTGTAGTCACCTAGGAAAAAAACGGTTACTGCTAGAATGGATACTCCAAAATTGTTTCTGGTTACACCTAATTAAACTTGGTAAACCTTTGGTAAGACTTTACTAAGATCGGTTGGTACTTTATATACACAAATTTACGTGTCTCACCATATTTTGGATTATTAAAACTGGATCATTGGATAATACAATTCGAGAGTTTTCATTGGCTAAGCCATCATGGTATATGAGCCATTTTACCATGATCTACCAAAAATGGCGAGCGTATGCGTGATTTTTTGGCCTTTTGTTTTTATTGTATGTCTAGTTTTTCTATATTTTGGGGCGTTCAGTTTTATACAACAGTTTATTCCA
>JAHPZR010008113.1:0-15000 GCA_019787425.1 Platygyra sinensis
TATGTATATTCTCAATAATTTGCTTCAAGCCCTAGATGCTGAAAGCTTACGCTCAAATTTCGGAGTCTCGAAAGAAATTTGGTTATTAAAAATCTAAAAGGAAAGATCTAATGTATTTCACTTTCAAATAAAATAAAGCAATTGTATAAAGATGAAATCAAGTTTGTTTTTTTTTTCTTTTAATCATAAAGAAGGGTTACTTTAATTCTATCAGGTTACAAAATTTACTGAATAAGAGACTGTCAATGTAGTTGAAAGAAATATTTGCCATTGTAAACTAAATAAAATGGTTATCACACAGATCGGAGAAGAGAAGCAGGCTAGTCTGTTTCTTCTTTTCTCCGCAACGTAGTTTAATAACTTCTCGCATTCGAAACAAGTTTTGGCAAGTTTGGCTTTGATGCCACCAATAGTGCTATTTCTATTTATTATTATTTTTTTAATTGAGTAGTCTCTAAAATAATCTGAATTAAAAATCACGATGTCGTTGTTAATCTTTTTCAGCATAAAATACGCTTCAATTGTGATCCCCGATAAGATCAGCGAACTAACAACTCTTGTAAATGCTTTTTCCAAACGTGAAATAAACTAGTGAGACAATCTCAGATAGTGCAGAGTGTTATGCTGAACTGTAAGTACATTTTGAGTCATCAGCTGCCTGTATGTAACTTGTTAATTCAAGGCCCAAAAATAACTTGCAATTACTGTTTGTCAAGAAGGTTTTAATTTTACTGTGGGGTTTTACGTTGAATTTCGTTTACTTTTAATTCATTGATACGTTGAACTAGCAAACGTGATAATTTTATTTTTTTCAACGCCAACATTTGTAACTTGATACTTTTGGTTTCCCCGCAAAGTTTGTAACATGATACCCTTGTTTTCCCAAAAACATACAAAGGAAAATATGCTGGCTTTTTTCCTGCTGGGGAAAAATGAACTAATGCTATTAACTTATGAAAAAAAAGGAAGAGGAATGATTTTGTTTCATTCAAGAGGCAAATTTTATTATCATCCATAAACAGTTACTAATTTAATTATCAAATAGTCACGTCGTGTCTCGAAATAGCACGTTCTTATTAGGTTGCCACCGTTGGCAGTCCGGGATCGTTATCATTTTTGGTAACCTCACCAAAACAAACCATAAACCAATCGTTGCACAGGATTTCGTTCACGTGACGTTATTTGGTAGCAACAGTGTATAATTCAATGTGCCGGTCGACGAGGCGCTGCGATGAAAGGGGCTACTCACAACATCACAATGCAGCGTCATTGAATTAAATTTAGGTTTGCTTCATAATAGATTATGGGATTATGGAATAAAAACAGAAATGTATGGAAGAAAACTGTCTTCGTCCAAAGTTACTCCGAATTTAATTTCCACACCGTGTGATATTTGTTCCGCGAGTAAAATGACACAGCGAAGTTAGACAACAAATATTCTGTTCACAAAAGCGTTGTTTATTGACACTAACATGATAATAGCTTCCATTTTCCCTCAGGCTTCATTTTCTTGGTAGCGGGCGAAGCTGCTTGTTCAACAGTCTGTAGTAAATAAAAACGAAAAAGTAACAGTAAATACATCTTGAAGAGCTGCAACTTAATTTCGTTTAGTTTCCGTGATAACAAACAGTATAAGTTTAATTCAACAGCCAGGCTCGGCGTAGTAACACGCAAAATGCAAGTAGCTAACATGTTCACGGAATATTTGTTCCTCCAGAGCTAACATTTAGAGAGCTTAAAACATATCTGGCAATACAAAGGAGCCGAGAGAGAAGAAACCTGGCAAAAAAACAGAGGTGTCAAACTCTACAAATTTCACGCTGATTGCAGCGGAAGCCAACCTGACATATGACCTATGTCCTTCCAAAACCACAGGATTTTTGCTTAGCGAAATATTTAAAGATCCCCAGATCGTACCATACAAAAGGGGCAGATCCTTAGAGATATACCAGTTCGAGCAAAACTTCCTAAAGCGGCTATTACACGCGGATAGGAGTTGCGTAGGCCTGTTACCCCATTGTTGTCACTCGCTGAATCCAACGATAAGCTTCATTATATTGATGACTGGTGTGCCAGAAAACTGACCTAGTTTGGCCGGCATTTCTTGAAAATATCTCAGGACCACGAATGTGTGGACATTGAATCTTGGACTCAAAAATATAGGCAACTTACCTTTTAATGCATTTGCCGATTGACCGTCTCAGGCGATAAAAATACCTCACGTACGTCAGGCAAACATTAGGCCGGCGGGGATGAATAAAATCACTGTCCTCTTCAATGTCGATATCATGTCGTTCGAATTCAAGCTTGAATTTTTCTTTAGGTCTTGCAGAAGTCCTTTTTAAATCGAAGACGCAGTCTTGCCACAAAATCGACATAAATTTGCTGTTTTGATTCTATGGGTACCAGCATCCGCCATCTCAATACCTAGGAACACATCAATTACAGATGTAGATATAGCCGCCGTTACGAACAGCACATTGCAAATCAAAACAACCCCGTGCACTTTTTTCACAGACCGTGCACAACACTAAAAACAGATTAAATCCCAAGTAAAAAGCGTGAAGATTAACGACATATTTTTTGTGATTGTCGCAAAAATCTGCAAGCAACTTAAATCTAATGACAAAATGAAAAACATACCTGATCTGTATGCAAAATTGCAAGCGCTGTTTCACTTTACGAGTAGCATTTTACATCGTTTACGCTGGTCTTCAGCCGCCATCTTCAAAACACGCGAGGCTCTTCCTTTCGTGGTACTTATCGAATAGAGTTATGGGTAAAACACCCGAGCATAATCGAACAAATAACGAGCAAAGCGAAGTGAATACGAAAATTCCCAATTTTTGAAATGGCCGCCATTATATGACGTCATATGGTTATCAAAAATGATAACGATCCCGGACTGGTTGGTACCGTGTTAACAATAAACCAGTTCAAAATACGCAGTGATATCGATTGAAACAACCGAGAAGCTTTTTAACTTTACCGATATTATGTATATCTTACATCGGTGATGAGTCCTCTTAAAGACTGACTGAATTTATTTCCGGTTTACGTAAGTGCCACAGTGTCTGCAGCAATATTTGAGAAGTTTCTTTTTCACGACATTACTACCGGGTACTTTAAATGTCGCTAACTCGGAAATGTTTAGGGTGAATACATTTGTGAACTTCTTGTTCTCTTTCATGGGGGAAGAAAATAAGCAGGCGGCTGAGAAGATCCATTCCTATCCCTCTTTAAAGCTTAGCAAACACGAAATAGTTTGAAAATAGCACAGGACATTTTTTAACCGAGCTAGGGATGATTGCAAACGATACGCTGTCACAAAAGCGTTCTTTGCACTAAAAAGGAAAACTGACATTACCTGAAATAAAACTGCTATCGGCCTTTAAGAGGAGTGTGATATCGCACGTATGAATGCTGAACTCGAGAACGGATGGTATCATGCTGACAGTGCTAGAGCGCATGCGTCTTACATATTGTGTTCTACCACAAGGAAAAGCACTTAACGTTCAAGTGTAATTGTGTATGAAATGTATCGTTTACCTAAAATATAGTTAACACTTATGCTAATCAATCTGCGCATGCGTTTCGAGCAAATTGCTTTTGTTCTTAATAGTGGAATAGTACCACAAGGATAACAAGAGAATATTGGTACCATATACAGTTTTCTGATGTTACGAAAGAAGTAATGTATGTGTGGTATGTTTTACGTAGCAATAAAAGGTACCTACCCAGCTTATAGCTGAGAGCAATAGACTCGGTCAAAACCTCCAATTCTCGCCTACAGGAAGGACAAGTCTCTTAAAGACTTTTTGGTCAAAGCCAAAATTCCTTTGCATTTTTAACAACAACATTTTGGAGTTATAAACGGTAAGGGTCAAGTGACAATATCGAAAAAGATTGCACCACACAGTGTCTAGATACATGTACATTTAATGGCGCACAGAGAACTAAATAACGCTTTTCTTGGTATTAAAATGTTAAACTGATCCTTTTGGATTATAAGCAATCTATGTGAAATGGTCTGGAAGAGAGAACATCACAACCTTGGGAAAAATCGTCGGTAAAAGCAACAATATCTTTTTAAGGTAAAGCATCAAAAAGTTACCAGCTCCCAGCTGCCTTCATAGCACATCTTAGATAACAGAGCTCTGCACCGGAGTGCGAAAATAACAGTTGAAACAATTCTGATACTTACATTCCCTAAAATTTCTTGTTAGCAGATAAATACACACTGTTAGGAAAATAATGATATAATAACCTAATTGATATAAAAAAGAAAGCAAATACGCAATTTATTTTTGTTGCAAATTTTAATAATCCTTTGATGCGCTCCGAAAGCTCTAAATTGGCGTAGAATTGGTAAAATAATATGGATAACGTGGAATAAGTTCCCTTTCTCAAAGGAAATCGTACCTTTCTTCCGAACTGAGATAAACTTATCACGTTGAGAATAAGTCACGGTCCAGTACTTTCCAAGAGTATATTTTGATGGGTCATTACAACCAGTCTGCATCGGTTGATGCCAAAAAAATGGAATCAAAAAAACTGTCCGATTATTGATGAGCATGTTGCTGTTAATTGTGCGACATAATAACTAGACAAAGCAACAATATGAACGGCTAAAAGCACCCTTAATTTTAGATTTAAGCGCTTCTAAATGAAACCAGTCAAACTTCAAACAAAACATGAGACACAATATTGGCCTAATGGAAAAATGACAAATGTAAGTGAAAACAAAATGTTAAAATTCTTTGTTGCTAAATAACCATTGACTTAATGTCGGTTTATTTCCTTCTTGAACAGTCTAGAAAACGTGCTTTGCACCAAAACGTAACGAGAAAATATTATCATGGCGACTTGATAATTTTTTACTTTGCCTGCTGAACTGAAAACAAAAGAATTTACCTCTTGCTTTTCTGCAGAGTATTATTCGATGTCAACTAGAAACTCCATAACCAGGGCCGTAGTTAGTAACAGGCCAACTGAGGCACTTGCCTCGATCATTTCTTTCGCTTTTGTTGTTTATAGTCATCATAAAAAACTCTTAATACCTTGGAAGAGAACTCAACCATGAACCGATTGCCCCAGTCATAAGCTTTTCAAGGACATTGCCTTAGTCATAAGTTCAGTCATAAGAGTTCGTGTACAAAGCATTCAAACTACAAACGTAGCATTCAGAGAGTGTAAAGGTTTCCCGCGCGAAGCATTTTTTATTGGTGATAACTCAGTACTTAAACTTAACGTTCTATAGATATTTACGGAGAAACTTCTCTTCTCTTTGTTGTTTTTCGTTGAGAATGATATTTGTTTTGGCGATGACAATCTAATGTTCGCATTCATCTGTGTCAAAAAAAGGCTGTTAATTATAAAACTGCGATATTCGCTGTTGAGGTACCAGACGTCTCATGTCAATAATTCTCAACCTCACCAAATTCCCTTTTCTACTGACATCTGAAACATTATGCCTGAAGTTAAGACTTATTAAGCTGCGCTCATCGACCTTTCTCGCGGCTTGATCTTTGTGATGCTTATCGTCTTCAAAAACTATGGAACGTTTGTTTCGGAACACTCAAATCAATTGTTAAGACAATATTAGCTAAAAATGACGCATACTAAACTCTCTGAATACTCGACCTCGTTAAATTAAACTTGTGGTAGTGTCTACTGGGCTGCCTGTGGCTGCCTAAACCATATTATGGGATAGGTCTTGTTGTTGTTACAACATGTGTGTGTGTGTGAAAATGGAAAAGCAAGTCCTCAATGCGAATAAGAGTATTACAAAATTGTTCGCTATCATTAACATTATTTTTTTCATTTATGACTGAACTGTAGGGACGAACGTTCGCTGGTTGAGAGGCCGTGAACCTTTGGCCAAATGTAGATCGGTTTGCTGCCCTAGAAAAACGGATTTCAGTGCACGACTCTTGTAATGGCTTAGTTATTTCACTAAACAGCCCAATTTATCCCAAATTTCTTTTCCTTAAAGACTTCCTTTCAGCTGCCATAGAAATTAAGAATTGTTTAGGGATATCAAAGCCTCGAAGAACTAACTCTTTTTTCAGTGCCTTATTTTTTAACGGCGGGATGCTTGTCTTTACTACAGCTACTATGTTATGGTGGCCCTGAATAATAGTTGTTTTTCCTGTTATCCGGTGATTGTCTACCTTTTGAAAATGACATAACATTAATCTGCGTTAAATGAAAATGAGTTTGCATGCGGAAAACCTTAAGTTTGGTGTGTCGCTCGAAGACTGCCTGTTAGACTAAAAATAAAACAAAACATAGAAGTGACTGTATTGACTGACAATTGTGTACAACATTTCCTTAGCTGATTTTCACGTAAATATAAAAATTTTGAAGAGCTCTCATTATAGCACTTGGCTCTTTTTTTTATGTTTTTATTTTATTCACTAAACAGCATACACCCACAATAGCAATTATCAGTAAAAAATTAGGAAGTCATTAACCTACCTTGCCCAAGGAAAACTTCAGTTCCTGGTGAGTAGGTTTTACAATCAACTCAGCAATGAAAAACAGTCACACTGCAAAGAGATCATTTAGTTGATTTAAAAAAAAAGACAATTTTAAGCAGGTGAGAACCATGCAGCTCTGCTACCTGACTGCACAACTTGGAGGCATAACTCGGCCATTACTCGTTAAGCTCAGTATGATTTTTCGTGTTCTAACCTGAGAAAATTGAAATGCAGAAACCTTTCGTTCTTTTCCGCAAAAAAAATTATATTTGAAGTGAATGAGCAATTCTGTTTTAGATTTCGCGCTATGCGCAAAAATCAAACGTTTAAAGCTCTTACAACAATTGAAAGATCAAAGATTAATTCAGGGAATTCATTTTTTCTTGGGTTTTACAGCAGTACTCTGAACTAAACGCCAGAAATACTTACGGGTATTTTGACATATCTAACTGCGGATCACTGAACGAAGCTTTCTTTTCTTCTCAATAATACTCTCATTTTGTCAGTCTCAAACTATTACGCTTGATTTTAACATCGAGTTTCACTAAAGTTCTTTCTCTGCTTGATCTTCCTGAATCTTTGTTTTTGTATCAAAGACCATTTTGGCTGAAAGCTACAGACTTCCACAACTTGTCTACCGATGTAAATAACTTTCCGACCACAAACGACATCAGTTCAGAAGTTCTAGCCCGTTAATTTTTTTACCGTAATGACGTTTGAACATGGTAAATTCCGTGTCGGTAAACTTTGCTACATGTGCACTTGGAATATTCAGACGAACGACGCAGTCTGTCCAAATTGAAATAAATTGTGTCCTTACGAGTTTCCTTTTAATTTTATCTAAAAGTATTTAGTAATTTGGGAATTTTGTAAATGTTACAATTCAGAATTTCACAATTTCTCCTTGATCGTCGTTTCTTTGGCCTGTAATTGTTCTCATCGTTGGCGGGGTAGCTATAACTTTCTTGTTCACTGTCGGGAAGCAACAATTTTTCGAAGGGTCACTCAATAATACATAGGACTATAGTCCAGGCTAAATTGATATTAGTCTTTATTTGGGAATTTTTAAGTTTTCAATTTCTTAGTATTGGAAAGCCTGCCATACCATGCTCAATTTTGAAGCAGCCTGAAAGAGCTTTATTAACTTGTAGGTCCAGTTGTTGCTCTATTTTTGTAAAGAACTACATAAACTATTTTTCCTTACCAATGCTAGCGTGTTTTCAGATATTGAACAGTTAAACGAGACGTAAACTTAAAGTTTTCTCTAAAGCAGTAAAATAAATGTAACGCAGAGGACACGTGCGTTCCACTAAACGAGATGCTGTTAACATGGGCCGCTTTTAAGTCATAAGACTCTGTTATTATCGGTTTATTGCTACAAGCGGTCTGCTTTTAAAGTGACGTGGAATGGAAAAAGAAAAAAAAAGGAGAGACGAATTAGCTCAAAATTGAGTGCAAACGTTTTCTCGGTTTATAATTGAATTTAATAGGATGTTTAACAGCAACCAACCGCCTTATGGTTTGACTATTACAATGTAGTTAAAAGAATCAACCAAAAAGTTTAGAAATTCATTAGGCTTACCTTGTCGAAGAAGAAATTTAGATCTTAGTAATTGGTCTCAGTGTTAATGAAGAACAGTCACTGCAAACTATAAGATAAAACTCATATTGCGAAATTAGAAGAGTTAAATGTAAACAATATGTCAAAATGCTCCTGGTTAAATAGTAATTAGTTCAGATATTTTTCCCTTTCGTTTTTCAGCTGTCTTGGGTTAAAAGACAAATATCACGCTTCAAATTAAATCTTCCGCATTAGAGCTTTGCAGTAAACATGCATGAGGCGATATCTGTGAAAATGTATCCGGAAATATGTCATGAAATATCTCTAGAGACTCGTTGAACTGCGTTGCTAATAAGAAAAGAAAAAAAAAACCTTATCGGGAGGTAAACTTAACCTCCAAAACTGGAGAACGGTATTTACATTAATGCTGAACTAAACACCGCCTTCGTGTAAACAATATGTCAATATGCTATTCTGTTGAATAACAATTGACTGAACTGTCTGGAATCAAGAAACAAACATCACACTACTAACGTAACTTAAACTTGCTGGCAGGCCACAAAATGTAAAAAAAAATACAGTTCGGTCCTATAGCCTTGATCTATGTTTTAGCAGACCTATTGTACTTTGTTTACGAAAATCCAGTGCTATCTCATTATTTCATGGTTTTGTGGTTATCTATATATATTTTTTTTAACGTTGCAAGAATTTGTTTCTTGGTCAGTATCAATGACGTCCATCCAGATCTTCTCAGTAGTCCAGGTGAATTGTCTTCTCGATTTCTTTTGTTTCCTTTTATTTTATACACGACCAAAGAACTCCATGTTTTGAACAATTACCATGTATTAACGATAAAATTATTTTTAATTAAGGTTGAAATAGTTCTTGTTTTTCATTAATGCTTAATGCTACTTGAAAGCAACTTTAATAACATTATCAAAAGTCACTTCAGGGCTTAACAGTCAATACGCATTTCTTGCCTAATATTTGCTGCTTTCTGAAGGATTTCCCTCCAGAACCCCGCTAATGCTGACAGAGTTTTTAATCATCTTGTCATTCTATTGGTTATTTGAAAGACAACGCATCTAACTTTGAAGGCTCTAATTTCGTTTCGACTTCCTTTCAGCTGCTTCTAAAAAAGTTAACACTGTAAAATTCTCATTTCGACTGATATACGAAGTTATAATTATCATACATAGCTGTCTTTAGTTTTTTCATGTCTGTTTTTCGTAATAATAACAGTAATACCTTAAAGTCACGTTGAACTCTGAGGAGGGACGGGTCTTTCCTAGGTTTTGCGGATAGCCTGCCTGGTTTAGATTTCAGGTGGGATTCACACACAGTACTAATTTCACTGTGCATATAGCATGTATTGGCAAGAGTGACAATTTTTACCTTGTCTTCGAGATACTTTTTCCCACAAATTAAATTAAATCACTTTAAGTGCCGTACGCAGTTAGCACTGAAGTGCTAATTGGGGACACTGTAAATGAGTAACTAAATATTGCAAATTGAACATAAATTATTAAGAATCCCAACTGGTGGGAGGCTAACCAGTTGGCCATTTACACAACGCAGTCGAGGAGTTTAACTTTAACAAATCCAAATAGCAGTAGGATGGACAATTTAGTTGAGACTCGGCACAAACAAAACATGGATGAACAAAGCAGGCACTTGCCAAGCTTTACCCATTTCACTGATTTAATCAAGTTTCAGATTTACAATTAGAAAAAAAAATTGACTACCAAATCAGTCAACTGCTCAATCTGAGGTAGGCTTAAAACAGAGTACCAGACTCCTCAAAAGTAAGCTACCTATTATTACATTATAAACAAATCTATAGAATTGATTAAGTAATAAAATTATCCTTAAAAATTACGATGAAAGGACCAGTGATTGGGTAAAATTCAATGGAAAGTTTAAAAAAATCGACATTAAACTTAGCATAAAAGAAGGCTATCAAATTCTTACGGAAGATTGACAACGTATTTGATTCTTGTGATCCTCGAATGTCTCTCCACAAATTCGAGAACTGAAGAGCCTCAAGCATCTCATGGTGCAATATCTTGCCAAAATGAGCCTAAAGGGATCCATTTTAGTCAGTAACAAAGTGAAAATCGGTCAAGAATAGCACAAGTCGATCGTGTTACTCTCGAGTGTAATGGAAGAGCGCAAGAGACTATGAGGTGAGAGAACATATCCCCGTGCCCTATGATAATCTTTTAAAATCTATTTTAAGCTTCGCATCACGCTGTCAAGTTTACTTTTTAGTCTAGGCGCCCGATCACGCAAGCAATGGCCAACGGTCATCAGGTTGTGTCTATCCAAATAAGAAATTGAAAATTTAGCGGGCTAAGAGAAAAAAAAAATTAGTTTGTTCAGTTGAACTGCCGCACTGTTAGCACTGGAAATCATTTTCAGAGCTGGGCAGGAAAATTATACGTGCTTCTCCGAAGCCGTAAAACAGAAGTCGTGTCATTCCCCAGCATGAATAATGAATGATTATCACAAAGTGCCAAGACTCGAATTTCTAACCTGCTTGAAAGTCGTTTCTTGGAAAGTGCCGAAAGGCTTGAAGCGAAAAGAATCTCTTTCGAAAGGTATTTTAAAGCGCACGACAGCTAAAATATTTGTTTCGCGTTTGTTAGAACTTTCACTCCAAAAAAAAACGGTGCAAATCTTTGTTTATTTAATATCGGAAGTGCTGTGTAATATTTACTGCTGACTAGAATTGCATTCCAATAAACACGCACGAAACTCGTTTCTTGAAAAGTATTGAACGGATTAAATCGAAAAACATCTCTTTGGAGAGGTTATTCAAAGCGCAGGACAACACAATACTTGTTTCCCGTTTGTTAGAACTTTCGGTCCGAAAATCCCGGTGTAAATGTTTGCATATTTAATTTCGAAATTGCTTTGTAATATGAAACAGAGTTTCAGGGAGGTCCACGCCGAAAAAGGTGCTTCTCTGGAACGAACTAAAACATCGTTTGGATCGGTAGAGACCCTGAGAGAGACCTATCTGGAAAGCCTTTAAAACTGCTGGTCAGAAAAATTATCTTCTATGTGTTTATCGTGATTTTTACGTCGGAAATTAGTCTTATCATTTCTCTGCATGACTGGTTCACAATAGCCGCTCTAGCTGCTGACAAGAATGGGCCCTTTGCAGTTTACGATCACATGGTACAAAAACCGCCATGCTGGAGAGCAAACTGCCCACTGGGACCTCCAAAACAAAGCAACTTAACTAAATATTCTTTTGTTTTGGAGGTCCCAGTGGGCGGTTTGCTCTCCAGCATGGCGGTTTTTGTACCATGTGATCGTAAACTGCAAAGGGCCCATTGCATTTACAACACGCTCTAAAGTCGTTTCGCGAAAAGTACTATAACAGCCTAAACAGAAAAAAGAGATCTCTTTGGAAAGCTCTTTCAAAGCGCCAGACAGTTAGAATTATTCTTCCTCTGACCTTACGAAAGGCGCTTCGAAAATCCCGACGAAAAGTTTTTTGCGTAATTGATTAACTGCTAAAATTAAACCTCAATGTTATTACGTCATTTAAATTGGCCAATCAGGTGTCTTTCCTAAAATAGCCTCTCAGCTTGACCACGCGCTAAAATTAGATTTAAAAAGATTATCATGGGAAGAGGGCCATGTATGGGGGATGTGTTCTCTTAGATCATAGTCTCTTGAAGAGCGATAGTGGTCTGACTTCCAAAAAAGTCTACCAAAAATCTAGCTTGTAGACCATGCTGAGACTTTGCACTATGAAAGTTTATCGACTAAAGAACACAGGGAAAATACTGCAAGCTTTATGAAAAATACGTGAATACCAGAAAAAGACAAAGGTTCTTCAACTACCTCAGTTGAAAACCTCAGAAAATCGTCTTACATCGCTGCGTTTCCACGGAGCTTAACCACATAAACCTCTTGGTATCTCCAAAAACTAACATCCAAAATGGCCGCTGAAAGTTTCTAGCTAAAAGTCCCGGATGGGCACTCAGACGAAGCACAGGACAGCAAATTTCTACTTTGCTCGGGATTTTTGAAAAACAGCCGCCGCCATTTTCCTTGAGAACAAAGGCTTCGTGGCGTCACGGATGTCCTAATATTAACTTCTTACTAACCGAGCGCGAGGGCCGTACTGGGGAATATTGGCCCGAGGTCGTGACAGTACGGACCGAGCGCAGCGAGGTCCGTACAAAAACGACAGAGGGCCAATATTCCCCAGTACGGCTCGAGCTAGCTAGGCTAGTAAGTAGTTTATTATATGGCACTAGTGCTTGTTTGTTTTATGCTAAAACGCACTTCCGGTCACTTGAATTCAAATGGCTTCCTCCGTGTGTTTTTGATGACGCGAGCAACTCAAAAAGAACAAGCTACCACGAGTTTGAAAACAAATTCAATAAACATAATCATGTTGAATATAAACAGCGCTTCAAGAACGGTAATTTGATAACGGAATTTGTCACAAGTTTCAACAGCTGCAGTTTGTTGAAATTCGGAAAATGGTTTCTGTTGACCCTGCATGGAATATTTTAACTTGCGCATCACAAAATATGGATGAAGAAATGTCGACGTTGGTCGCTGTGAAATCATTCAAACATATACACAGCTGATGAAGAGGCAGCCTTAGAGTCAGTCCTCTGTCTCTCTCGGTAACAGTTCGACGCTTCTCTTCATTCTGAGCAATTCTGCGCTGAAAATTGGAAATTGTTGAGGCTTGTACTCTTGTCCGGCCGTGTTTCCTGCGTTTGTTCATCAAGAATATTTCAGTGGACAAGAAGTGGCCAAACTCCTTCGCAGGGAGGGTTTTAACTCTCATATTTGTCATACCGTTACCTTACAATTGGTGGAGAAGAGTTTTCAGATCAGTAGCCATCTGCTTATTTGTGTTTGCACATTTTTGCTTCTTTATAAAATCGTCAATGGCCTCCTGACTTTCGCCGATGCCAGATTCAGTCTCTATTAGACGTTTCCAGATCTTCGGGATAATAAAATTCGCTTCGTGAAAATTCGTCTTCCTCGTTTTTATCGTAAGCTCTGTAAAGTATAAATCTTTTAGGTAGTGTCTCTGCCAAGAATGAGAGTATTTACAGCTCGTTTTCTTTTCGTAGTCAGTTTCGCTGCTAATTTTGAATTTGCCGGCTTTCGGAAACAGAAAAGATACACAGCTTATGACCGTTTCCATGCAAACGGTCCGTATGGCGAAATCCCGACCAAGAAAGAACCAATCAGAACGCTCGGATTTACCTCAAGCCCATCTTGCCATATAATAAATTGGGATATTCCGGACTGTTTATTGCTTTGAACCTTCAGACGTTCAACATTTTACCTTCGACGACCGAGAATTCGAAAACAGTGTTGCTTTCACATGAGTTTGAAAAAGGATAAATCATTGCCATAATCACTGTAATTTGTAACCTAGTAAATGGTTTGAGCGAAAGAGTATCATTAGTTCCTTCAGATTCAAGTGAATAATATTTAGTCACTCGGTGGCTACAAGTCTAGTCCGTTGAAAGTAATTGGTCAGCTTAGCCGTGATGCTATTGGCTGAAAGACTCGTGTAAAGTTTGTCAGCAGTCATAGGTCGGTTCTATTAAGTTTCGCTCCAGTTTGAGGTCCCTTCATTATTAGTCAGATTAAGTCGGTCTGTTTGAGGTCAGTTTGTCGGATTTGCTTATGTTCTAAAGGTCGTTTATAAGGTGCCTGTAGTTGACAATGGCGTGATTTCTCTGAAGCAGCCACAATTCTTTGATATACATAGTAACCTTTGAGTTTACTTTAGTTTAAATAGACAATATATAATGTCAAATTGCTATTTTCGCGTTCGTCAAAATGAGCAAAGGCCTAGCTTTTGAGTTATGGTGAATGGCTTTGAAATAAACAAGCTTTTTTGAAGGTCGTTTCCTTATTATATAAACAAATGGACTCTTTGTTGCCTTGTGTCTGTTTAGTAATAGATCCCAGAAGACATCAAAATGTGGTAAGCATCATTGACACTCTCGGCTATCACTTCGGGTACCACTTTTAACGTCATCTGTAATCTATTATTTACTGAACAGACGCACAACAACATGAATCTATTTGTTAAATACATAGTGCTAGCGTTGCGCTTGTTAACAAAATCGCGTTCGCTTTCTCACGTTTTAGAAGTGTCTGTAAAGAAGATTTAGATAATTTTCTGATCAGCCATCACGTGATACAAATTTGGAGCACCTGATGCAATTGTTAATTACAAAGACGAGTTTAAGGTTGGGAGAACGAGGAATGCTCTGGAAAAAAAAAGAAAAAAGAAATAAAAAAGTTGTCCCTGAAATGACAAATTGCAATGACAGCTTTTTGGATTATCTCAACTTCCGCGAGTGGTTCTATATATAACTCGATACAAACACATAAAAAAAGTATCTATTTTAGAAAAGATCTAGATTGCGAGAAAAATACAAGATAATCACTGTTATATTGACCATCAAAATGACTAAATTCTTTTAGCTATCGCCATCATTAAAAAACACAGCTTGTGCTAGGTTTTTCTGTGTTGCTATTAAGCGTTTTTCGTTAGTCAGAATTTTACTAGCAGGCAATAGAATATGTTGTAATCTGATTGGTAGAACTACTGTACACTATCAACCATGAGTGAGCAGTGCCTGTTTTTTAGTGCTCGATTTCTTACAGGAAGTTTTCTAATTTTTATTTGTCTTCTTTTAGATATTTGCTACGAACAAAGCTGAAGGCATTGAGTTTTGAATCCTTCGTCGACTCTTACGTTCGAGATTTCAAGATGTGATGTATCCGTTGCTATCCTTACTTATTACCATGGGGCTTATGAGAAGAGTGAAATTAAATTAACCTGCTTTTCATGCTAATATGTGTCACTATCTCTATTGAAGGCTTTTGCAAAGAGAAAACTCAGATGTACCATTTGATAAAAATTAAACCATTTAAGCATAAGTAAATAAC
>JAHPZR010008113.1:17500-25000 GCA_019787425.1 Platygyra sinensis
TTCACTTGAATTGCCTAATTCCACAATAAATACTCGCAAATTTGCAAATAAATTAATGACCGTTTCTTCTGGCGAAATAAATTTGCAAGTGAGCAGGATATTATTTGCCACGTAGCGAAAGTGAAACCTGCAACGTCAGCGCATTATGTGGCTGACGTAATATCTTTTTTAGTGTACGTAACATTCCCTTGATTCCAACTCTTCGATAAAGCCAAAAAATATATATATTTCACACACAATAAAGAATTTAGTTGTTTTCTCTGCACTACAGCCAACGCAGTGCACATTGCAAAGCAGTCCGCGATGATTTATTAAATACGGTAGACATCATATCACTTTATCAATACAAACTGAAGTATTGCACCATCGCTTATCTCTATGATCACGTAATGGTAAATAATAACCTGAACATCTACCTTCCCGTTTCTTGTCTGCAAGCAGTCCTTGTTGATTCACTGATGACTATAGACACGCGATCACCTGATTAATCTGTAGCACAACAACTGACAACAACGACTACACACGAAGTGTTAAAGCCTCTTATTTCACCATCACTTGGAGACCGCTTGGAACCGTTGTGAAATGTTATATTGCACCATCAATCGCAGTCTTTGTGAAATCTCCGATGACGCAATGGTTTTAACCTAGAACTTTCTTTAGGATATGTCCGGGCATTAACGTTACGAACAATCCGATATAAAAGCTACAAACAACAGCTTTCGCTGTTCAAAGTTGCACGATTAAATTTAAAAGAAAAGATACTAGCAAAGTAGTCACGCTTGTCACATAATTTAAGAGTTATGCTGTCCACGACTATTTTCAGTACGGTGGTTATTTCGACTATTTCCCGACTATTGACGTAACCCTTGCACGTTCTGACACGTTCTTTGCTTCAAATCGACCGCTTGGATAAAACCAAAAGAAAATACATTTTGCACACAATAAAGAACACAAGATCTGTTACATTTCCGTGTGTTAATGTTTCAAAAGCTTTTGGCGAATAAACATTACAGGTTTCGTGACTCAAAGTCCCGACCAAGACTTGGCTGAGCAGAGGTCTGCGTCTGGTCACCGACAAGACTAAAACAAGACGATTTTTTAAATCGTGAAGCCGCGCTTTAAAAATAACTTGTTTCAGTCTTAGCATTACGTGTGGCAAAGGCAGCCTAAGCTCTCGTTGTGAGGAATTATTATGCGAACGTTCAGCTCATGAAACATTTATTCTTTATGCGAACGTTAAGCTCGTGAAACGTGACATAGTTACCGCTGCCTTGATGCATATTGTATCTGATTACATCCTTTGCATAGCGTGGGTTTGGCGTAACTTGAAATCGGAGATATTTGTTTACCTCCAAGAAAAAAATACCTTGACCTTTCAAATGAATAAAAGGATTTTTGACGAGCGCTGAGGTTTTAATTTTTTTCCGAGAAAATTCCACCATTGCATCGCTCCACGATCTTATTTATCATCGTCAGCGCATTCCATGGCTGACGCTAGACGAAATACCTTTTTAGCGCATTGAATATTCCCTTCGAAAGTGAACAGAAACAAAAATAATCACCTCCTGGGTTTTGCACGCAAAACGACAATATAGCTTAACTCTGGATAATTTCAACCTTAGTAACCAGCAACTGGTCCCAAATTACACTCTTTATCCTTGCATATGTCCTGACATATACACGAGGGATTTTGGCCCAATTACGACCAAATAAACATTTCCCGGACCGGCGGCCATTGTTTGTCTGAATAGTTTATTCGCTAACTTGACAAAACTATAGATCGTTTTCACTCACGTGACCAAAAGCCTAGTAACCGTTGCTACGCCGCTACATCGGTGGAGTAAAACTGTAAACAAACAGAATCGCGTGTTCACTGTGAATATGGTATTTTGCATGGTAATTGGTTGTGGAAGCGAAAGCGCTCCAGGTAAAGATCTTCATTTTGCTCGAGTCCCATCAGTAGTCACAAATCAAGGAGAAGAAGCGGAAAAATTATCCTTTGAACGGCGATCGCGTTGGATTTCTGCAATAAATCGGTCTGATTTGACTGAAAAGATTCTCGCAAATGATCGTGTATGCAGCCGCCATTTCATCTCAGGAAGAGCAGCGAAAAGTTGGGATAAATACAACGTTGACTGGGTGCCGACTTTAAACCTGGGCCGCAAAAAGTGTGTGGAAAGAGGAAACATCGAACAAGCAACGCAAAGAGGACAGATAGCTAATGAGAAAGAAAGGAAGCGAAAGGAACAAGAAGAGAGGGAACGCGTGCTTGCAGAGGAAATCGCAGCAAAGAAACTAAAGTTGAATGAAGCGGGTGAACAGATTTCAGATATTTCCTTTGCCGAAGAACCTCAAAGTGTGTCGATTCCAGTACACAAACAAAGGAGTTTTATTATTTAGTAGCTGGAGTGCCACCGCAGCGACAATTTTGCGAAGATGAATTTCGGAACGACGACTAGAAAGTAAATTTTTATACCGTATTACCTTCGCTTGACACGTTGAAATCTGTTTTCCTTCGACTTAATCCCTTCGTAACTCGAAAGGCCCAACATATTACTCGTTTTCAAGAATTTGTCATGACCTTGATGAAGCTTAGACTAAATATGCCTTTGGAAGATCTCGCCTACTGACTTAATGTCTCGGTTTCTACCGTGTCAAGAACATTCCAGGCGTGGATGGTCGTGATGAACGTAAGGCTGCGGCCTTTAATTAAGTGGCTAGAACGTGAGGAATTGTGGCGAACCATGCCTCAATGCTTTCAGTACTCGTTCGGAAAGAAGACTGTTTTGAAGTGTTTATTGACAGACCGTCAAACCTAATGGCACGTGCACAAACTTTCTCTAACTACAAACATCACGACACTGTGAAGGTCTTGATAGGCATAACTCTACAGGCAACAATTTCATTGGTCTCCAAAGCTTGTGGAGGGAGAACTTCTGACAAGTATTTGACGGATAATTGTGGCATATTAGACAAGCTGTTACCAGGCGACCTTGTCCTGGCAGATCGGGGGTTTACCATTCAAGAATCCCTTATGTTTAAGCATGCACAGTTGGCAATTCCTGCCTTCACACGTGGTAAAGAACAACTGAACCCAGTGGATTTGGAAGGAACCAGGGGCATAGCAAATGTACGAATCCATGTGGAACGGGTCATTGGTCTTCTACGAAGGAAGTATACCATTTTAAGTGAATTTCTTCCGATTGATTTTTTAATGTGTAAACCTAATGGATCTCAAGAAGCATCGACTCCTATGATTGACAGGATTATCAATGTCTGCTCTGCCTTGGTAAACCTTTGCCCTGGAATTGTTCCATTTGATTGAAATAATAACACCCGGGCTTTGCTGTTTAAAGCTGATTAATGTTAGGGTTTTCAATTTGGATTTTAAAACACAATATTATTTTGGAGCCAAATGAAGACAAAAGTCTATATTTTACAGATCAGCTGAATCAGTGATAGCTTAATCCTGCTTTGAACAAACTGACCTGGAATGTTATTATGAGCACTGGGTAGATATTATTAGTTAAATGGTTGGAAAAACCCGCATGGCACGGGCTTTGAAACGATTAAGCACGTGGGGGCGCATCATTGGTATATTAAAACGTACTTGCGATGGGTCTAGCCCATACACAAGACATGTGGCGAATGCTATTGCAAATACCCCACAGTCAGTCGTATTCAGTTGCTGCTTAACAGGCAGCTGGTTGATTCCCTTGTTAATGGGGCCAAGTAAGTTTTTAACCAAGTCCACAATTTCTTGCGATAGTGCAGGTTTGGACAGACTGTCCATTAGATTAACGTAGCCTGGAGCACAGTTGATGGAACTAACACATACCCAGTGGTTGTTGTTAACATGGAGAATCTGTACCAAGTCAGAAGTTACAATATCAAACTACCCTACAGGACCAAGTGTTGGTCTCTGAAATCCACTAATGTGTTTGTTGATATTTGCTAAAAGAATTTGAGCCTCATGTGTGATAGCACAATGAAGCCATCCTGTGGGTGATGAAATTAGGTTGAACTCGTTATCACCAAGGCTCATCAAAGATTTGTACTTCTCAGTTGATGTGCACAAAGTTTGAATAAAAATCACATCATCATCATCATCTTTATGTGGGCGGCTCACTTTTTGTTTGCCCATTTGGGGAAGAAAAGATTTGGGGACCTATAGGGAAAGGTCGGGTGATTTTGTTTGTCCATGAGCACCCCCCCCCCCCCCAGGTTTTTCTCGCTTTTTCCTCCATTTTGACAGTAACAATAGAGTGATTTGACAAATTCTGGGAAACAGTAACATCAGAGCATCCTACGAGACACTAATCCTATTTTTGCTTTCCTTGGATTTAGTAATATGCTGTAATTGTTGCTGTTTCACGGCGTAAATAAAAGCACCCTAGGTTATAAAGTATGCGTATTGATCGAGTCAAAATGATCGATTTAACGCAAGTGTGATTTATTTAAAATCATAACATAGAAAAAATATCGAAGACAACGATCTCAGACCATGCGCTTGTTAAGTCAACGACGAACAGCTTTCGCTCCACGCTTCTATGAAATTAAAGAACGCGATCTCACACTATGCGCTTGTCAGCTCAAGGGCAAACAGTTCTGACGCTCCGCGATTGAAGTTATTGACGAACAGTTGCCACTCTCGATTAAGACGGAATACGGCCGGGAAATGGCATACAACGCGACAACATAAACAGAAAAGTCGAATCCAACTATCCAAGTTGACAAGCTCGATTTGGATTAGTCGGCGCAGCTCCTATGCATGACCTTCACGTGATCCAAGGTCCAAATGAGAAAATAGCATTCTTTGCATTCCATGCATTCGTGGTTGAAGACTCAAGATTCCAGCAAAATCCAGTCAGGGCCAAACTATACAACTGCCGCGCGTGCGTTTGTAAAAGCAACGTTGAGATTACGATTGCGGGCTCCTTTTGTCGCCCGCAATTATCCTTCAAATCTCTTCACACACTTTGATGAAAAAGCCCAAGAATTCACTTGAATTGCCTAATCCCACAAGAAATATTCGCAAATGTGCAAATATATTAATGACCGATACTTGTGGCGAAATAAACTTGCCATGTAAGCGGGATATTATTTGTCACGTAGCGAAAGTGAAACCAGCAACGTCAGCACATTATGTGGCTGACGTAATACCTTTTTTAGTGCAGAGTGCACTATTGGGATGGTTTGGGTATTGAAACGCTAAATTACTATGGCAATAAGGTGTAAACTTTAATGTTTGTTTAATTAATTAATTTCAATTAATTCGCCTTGTTTTGAGGAGGTGGGGTGGGTACCTTTGATTGCTATGTAAAACGTACTACACCTAGATTACATCGTAGATAAGATCACAAAACTGCATATGGTTCCAATATTCTCTTGTTATCCTAGTGGTACTATTCTCTTAAGAACAAAAGCAATTTACTCGAAATGCATGCACAGATTGATTAGCATTGTGTTAACTATATGTTAGGCAAATCAAACAATACATTTCATGTACACAATTATACACGAACGTTAAGTGCTTTTCGTTATGTTAGAACACAACATGTAAGACGCATGCGCTCTACCATTGTCAGCATGATACAATCCGTTCTCGAGTTCAGATTCATGTGTGCGATACCACACTCTCGTCTTAACGGGCGATAGCTGTTATAACTTCAGGTAATATCAGTTCTCCCTTTTAGTGAAAAGAAAGCTTCTGTGACAGCTTATCTTTTGGAATCATCCCTATCTCGGTTCAAAAACGTCGTGTGCTGTTTTCCAACTATTTCGTGTTTGCTAAGCTCTAAAGAGGGAAACGAATGGATCTCCTCAGCCGCTTATTTATTTTATCCCCTATGAAAGAGAACAAGAAGTTCACAAATGTATTCACCCGAAACATTTCCGAGTTAGCGGCATTAAAATTACTAATGTCGTGACAAAAGGAAACTCCTCAAATATTGCTGTAGACACTGTGGCACTTACGGAAACCGCAAATAAATTTAGTCAGTCTTTGAGCGCACTCATTCACCGATGTAGGATGTTATATCGGTCAACTTAAAACACTTCTCGGTTGTATTAATTGACATCGATAACATTGTGTATTTTGAACTGGTTTATTGTTAAAACCAACGGTGGTAACATAATAAGAACGTGCTATTCTGAGACACGAGGTGACCACTTGATAATTGAATTGGTAATTGTTTATCGATGATATGAAAATTTGCCCCTTGAATGAAACAAAATCATTCCTCGTCCATTTTTTTCCATAAGTTAATAACATTATTTCATTTTTCTCTAGCAGGAAATGAGCGGGAATATCTTCATTTGTATGTTTTTTTGGAGAAAACAAGGGTATCATGTTACAAACTTTGCGAGGAAAACAAAAGTATCAAGCTACAAATGTTGACGTTGAAAATATAAAATTATCACGTTTGCTAGTTTAACATATTAATGAATTTAAAATGAACGAAATTCAACGTAAAACACCAGAGTAAAATTTAAAATTGTCTCGACAAACAGTAATTGTAACTTATTTTTGAGGTTTGAACTAACAGGTTACATATAGGCAGCGGATGACTCAAAAAGTATTGACAATCCTGCATAATACTCTGCACTATCTGAGATTGTCTCACTAGTTAGCATACGTAATATTCCTTTCAAATCCAACGCTTCGATAAAGCCAGAAAAATGAAAAAGTAAAGTAAGTAAAAAGTAAAGACAAAATAATCACCCGAACATCTACCTTTACGTTCCTTGTCTACAAGCAGTCCTTGTTGATTCACTGATGACTATAGACACGCAATCAACTGATCAACCTATAGCACAACAACTGACGACTTAACCGTCACGAACTGTTTACTCCCTGTAGCCGATTGCACCATAAGGCGTAAATGTTGGGAAATCTTCGATGACGTTATGGTTTTAATCAGGCACTTTTTCTAAGATATGCCTGGGTATGAACGGTACGAACAATTCGACACCAAGGCTATAAACAACAGCTTTCTCTCTTCATATTCACGATTAAATTAAGTCGGTTTTCTTTCCGAGTAAGAAGCTAGCAAAGTAGTCACGCAAGTCACATAATTCAAGAGTTACCCTGTCCACGGCTATTTTTAGTACGGTGGTTATTTCCCTACCAATGACGTAATCCTTGCACGCTCTGACACGTTCTTTTGCTTCGAATCGAACGCTTCGATAAAACCAAAATAAAATATATTTCACACACAATAAAGAACACAATATATGTAACATTTTCGTGTACTGATGTTTCAAAAGTTTTTGGAGAAGAAACATTACAGGTTACGTGATTCCAAGTCTCGACCCAGACTTGGCAAAGTGAAGGTCTTGATCTGGTCACCGACAAAACTAAAAAAACAAGAACCGCAGGGCGGTTGTAACCGCGCTTTAAAACTCACGGTTACTCACACTGTCCGACTTCGCTTTTGTTATTTTTTTAATCTTTACGCGAACGTTCAGCTCGTGAAACGTGACATAGTTACCACCGTC
>JAHPZR010008113.1:27500-30000 GCA_019787425.1 Platygyra sinensis
TCGCACGCAAAACGAAAATACAGCTTAACTGTGGATAATTTCACCCTTAGTAGCCAGCAGCTGGTCCCAAATTAGATGCTTTATCCTTGCAAATGTCCTGACGCCCATCGCCCAAGGATTCTGGCCCAAGTTTGACCAAATAAACATTTTTCCCGTCGGCGGCCATTTGTTGTCTCAAACAGTATATTCGCTAACTTGACAAGACTATCCTGAGGGGGGATATGACGAAAACAACTGAGAAATGGCTTGTAATTGGTTTAAGATGACAACATCTGGTGACGACATTTGGCCGAGCGAGTAGGAGTTCGGGTCTGCTCGCCGACAAAACTAAAAAAAACAAGAACCGCGGCGCGGTTGTAACCGCGCTTTAAAAATAACGGTTACTCACACTGTCCGACTCCGAGCAATCCAAAATACAAAGGAAAAGACATAAGGGAAGACTAACTTCGTCGCACAATAGATGGTGTGCTTATAACTCCGAACTCCGATGAAAGCTAAAACCACCAAGTGCATTAGAATGTCTTATTACGGCTAATTTTAGAACTCTTAGGGTTTTCCCCCTGCAAGTTCTGGCAAGTTCTTGTTTACCTCAGCAAAAAGCCCAAGAATTCACTTGAATTGCCTAATCCCACAAGAAATATTCGCAAATGTGCAAATAAATTAATGACCGATACTTGTGGCGGAATAAA
This sequence comes from Platygyra sinensis, assembly GCA_019787425.1. NCBI lineage: Eukaryota > Metazoa > Cnidaria > Anthozoa > Scleractinia > Merulinidae > Platygyra > Platygyra sinensis. The sequence goes on from JAHPZR010008113.1 coordinate 28,190, forward strand.
CTTGGAATTAATTAATTGGAATTAATTACTTAAACAAACATTAAAGTTTACACGTTATTGCCATAGTTATTCAGCGTCGTCAGTCCCCAAACCATCCCAATAGTGCACTCTGGACTAAAAAAGGTATTACGTCAGCCACATAATGCGCTGACGTTGCAAGTTTCACTTTCGCTACGTGACAAATAATATCCTGCTTACTTTGCAAGTTTATTCCGCCACAAGTATCGGTCATTAATTTATTTGCACATTTGCGAATATTTCTTGTGGGATTAGGCAATTCAAGTGAATTCTTGGGCTTTTTGCTGAGGTAAACAAGAACTTGCCAGAACTTGCAGGGGGAAAACCCTAAGAGTTCTAAAATTAGCCGTAATAAGACATTCTAATGCACTTGGTGGTTTTAGCTTTCATCGGAGTTCGGAGTTATAAGCACACCATCTATTGTGCGACGAAGTTAGTCTTCCCTTATGTCTTTTCCTTTGTATTTTGGATTGCTCGGAGTCGGACAGTGTGAGTAACCGTTATTTTTAAAGCGCGGTTACAACCGCGCCGCGGTTCTTGTTTTTTTTAGTTTTGTCGGCGAGCAGACCCGAACTCCTACTCGCTCGGCCAAATGTCGTCACCAGATGTTGTCATCTTAAACCAATTACAAGCCATTTCTCAGTTGTTTTCGTCATATCCCCCCTCAGGATAGTCTTGTCAAGTTAGCGAATATACTGTTTGAGACAACAAATGGCCGCCGACGGGAAAAATGTTTATTTGGTCAAACTTGGGCCAGAATCCTTGGGCGATGGGCGTCAGGACATTTGCAAGGATAAAGCATCTAATTTGGGACCAGCTGCTGGCTACTAAGGGTGAAATTATCCACAGTTAAGCTGTATTTTCGTTTTGCGTGCGAAACAGGAGATTTTGTAATCTGGAATTTTTGTTTCTGTTCACTTTCGAAGGGAATATTCAATGCGCTAAAAAGGTATTACGTGTGGCGTCGGCCATGGAATACGCTGACGGTGATAAATAAGATCGTGTTTACTTCGCCAGAAGAAATAGTGGAATTTTCTGGGAAAAAAAAAAGAAAAGTTAAAACCTAGCCTTACCACTCGTCAAAAACCCTTTTAACATGTGTAAAGTTATATTCGTTTGAAAGGTCAAAGTATTTTTCCTTAGACGTAATCAAACCTCTCGGATTACAAATCACGCTATATAAAGAACGTAATCACGCAACTTGAACTGTTCACTTAGTGACAAATAAACAGCGATCCCAATGTGGAATCAATCACGCGACTTATGATCTGTTGACCTGTCAATATACTAAAAATCCAGAGCTTTGTAGCGTTCGCTGTGAAGATGAATTTGGCTTGGAATTTAACTGGAACGGAGCGCTTAGCCCTGTACTATGATTCTGTGGAGGAATTGGGGCGGCTGGCATGCTTTAAGTGTCTGTTTTTCTTCGCCTCGAGCTGGAGTGACTTCGAATTTACTCTTACTTACGAGAGAAAACTCAAAAAGCGATAAATCGCTTAAAAGGTTTCGGATCGTGCTGAAACGCAAGAGGACTATAGAAAAGACAACAAGGCAATAAGGTCGGTTATTTTTATTACAAATTGTACTAAAATTTAGGCTAAAATGTCTATTGACGTTTTTCTCAATACAAACCCTTTGTAACATAACACCTCCATATGATGCTGAAAGGCGAGAGTCACGTTTCGCGTAATGAAAGTCGGTTGTTATGTAACATTATATAATAACCCCAGTTATTCTCGCATTTTGATTGGTCCTCGCCTTTGATCTATTAGAGGACAGATGCACGATTGACG
>JAHPZR010008113.1:32500-33851 GCA_019787425.1 Platygyra sinensis
TCAATACTTTTTGAGTCATCCGCTGCCTATATGTAACCTGTTAGTTCAAACCTCAAAAATAAGTTACAATTACTGTTTGTCGAGACAATTTTAAATTTTACTCTGGTGTTTTACGTTGAATTTCGTTCATTTTAAATTCATTAATATGTTAAACTAGCAAACGTGATAATTTTATATTTTCAACGTCAACATTTGTAGCTTGATACTTTTGTTTTCCTCGCAAAGTTTGTAACATGATACCCTTGTTTTCTCCAAAAAAACATACAAATGAAGATATTCCCGCTCATTTCCTGCTAGAGAAAAATGAAATAATGTTATTAACTTATGGAAAAAAATGGACGAGGAATGATTTTGTTTCATTCAAGGGGCAAATTTTCATATCATCGATAAACAATTACCAATTCAATTATCAAGTGGTCACCTCGTGTCTCAGAATAGCACGTTCTTATTATGTTACCACCGTTGGTTTTAACAATAAACCAGTTCAAAATACACAATGTTATCGATGTCAATTAATACAACCGAGAAGTGTTTTAAGTTGACCGATATAACATCCTACATCGGTGAATGAGTGCGCTCAAAGACTGACTAAATTTATTTGCGGTTTCCGTAAGTGCCACAGTGTCTACAGCAATATTTGAGGAGTTTCCTTTTGTCACGACATTAGTAATTTTAATGCCGCTAACTCGGAAATGTTTCGGGTGAATACATTTGTGAACTTCTTGTTCTCTTTCATAGGGGATAAAATAAATAAGCGGCTGAGGAGATCCATTCGTTTCCCTCTTTAGAGCTTAGCAAACACGAAATAGTTGGAAAACAGCACACGACGTTTTTGAACCGAGATAGGGATGATTCCAAAAGATAAGCTGTCACAGAAGCTTTCTTTTCACTAAAAGGGAGAACTGATATTACCTGAAGTTATAACAGCTATCGCCCGTTAAGACGAGAGTGTGGTATCGCACACATGAATCTGAACTCGAGAACGGATTGTATCATGCTGACAATGGTAGAGCGCATGCGTCTTACATGTTGTGTTCTAACATAACGAAAAGCACTTAACGTTCGTGTATAATTGTGTACATGAAATGTATTGTTTGATTTGCCTAACATATAGTTAACACAATGCTAATCAATCTGTGCATGCATTTCGAGTAAATTGCTTTTGTTCTTAAGAGAATAGTACCACTAGGATAACAAGAGAATATTGGAACCATATGCAGTTTTGTGATCTTATCTACGATGTAATCTAGGTGTAGTACGTTTTACATAGCAATCAAAGGTACCCACCCCACCTCCTCAAAACAAGGCGAATTAATTGAAATTAATTAATTAAACAAACATTAAAGTTTAC
>JAHPZR010008115.1:0-20000 GCA_019787425.1 Platygyra sinensis
TGCTGAAATTTGTCAATGGGAAATACTAGATTTTTTTTCTCAAAATTGACTTTTCACATATTAAATTTCTAAAGAACCCCTATCCTGTTTTCTGGGTGTACTGTTTGAAATGTTTTCTTTCCTAAGAGGTACCAATTTGAATAAGTGCCTCCTATCGGCTGAAATTTATAATACCTGCCCCCCCCCCCCCTCGAATAAGCGCACCTTCCCCCCGATTTTGTGGACGAGTAATAAGACAACAAAGGATGTATAGTTAGTCATGTAGTCTTAGATTTGTACATTGTTTAAACTTGAGGATCAGCTTTTTAAGTCAATAAACAGCTTATGTTGGGATTTTATGTGCAGATAATGAATCAGTAAAGTGATCATGTCAGGCCATGATTTGGGAAAATTTAAATAAGTGCCACCCCCCCCCCCCCCCCCTTTGAATAAGCGCCCCCTCTTCTCCTAAATTTGAAATAAACGCCCCACGTGCTTATTGCAAGATCTACAGTATGTATTAAACCGTTGTTTTCTCTCAAATGAAGGGGTGAGTGGAATAAAGCCTTAAGTGACTTTTGGAAAATTTTGATGAAGGTAGGATTGAAATACCTACCTGGAATTTTCACAATTTACTCTGGTTTTAGTTATTGTTTCAAAAGAACCAGTAGTTATCACTAGTTCTTTTTGGACAATAATGACAACAAGAGAAAACTGTAACAAGTGCTTGTAGGTATTTTAATCCTGGCTGCCTCAACATTTTCCAAAAGTCACTTAGGGCTTTATTCCACTCACCCCTTCAAATGCACAGAAGGCCGTGTGCTTATTTTTTCACCGCTGGAGATATATGGAAGAAATAAATAAATATCTAATGAAGAAATAGCTTTGCAACCTAGAAATAGAAATGTTGAAACCTTGGAATGGAAATTCCTGGGGTGGGAGGTCTGGGAGAAAAAAACCCTTCAAGGTGGGGGTATGGAAATTTTTTGGATCACAATTATCACTGAACAATATGCAATTGGTCCATGTTTATTATACCTGCCACTTGTTACAGTGTACATTCATTGAATGAAATGTATTACGCAATCAATATTCAGCTCCTACTGTAATATTATACAAAGTACAGTACACAGAAAACCACATGCACAGTGTATTGGCAAAAGTTGGAAATAAGCTGTCCTTATCGTAGCAGAAAATTAAACCTTAAGTCTTTTGAAGCATTCATTATCTATTATCGTCTAATTACAAAAAGTTTCTGATTTACCAACTGCTTTTCAGTCAGTGCACTGTTACTTTTCAGATTTCTAAGGACACTTGTTCCTTTCAGTTTAAAATGTAACAATCAGGAAGGAATAGCAAGAGGAATTCAAGTCACGAAGAAGCTTTCATCATGTCCTTGTCATATTTGCATTGAAAAATATTCCCAGAAGCATCTAAAAGTACAAGGGCACCCAACAATCATTTACTCTCAAATGGTTTTAAATGCTGTTTTAAGTTATCTGGAATACTTTTAATTTTAAGTCAAAAAATCAATCTGTTTGGTTATTCAAGGGAAACTTGAATATTCTCGAGTTTATTAGCCAAGGCTTTTTTGTCCATTTCCCAAACCTTAGGTCTTATCACCTTTCCAAAAATGATAGCTGACCTTTTTTCGGTACCCAAAATGACAATTAATTTTTAACAATCCAAAATAACAGACATTAAATTTCTCATATCACGAAAGTTCAAAGTTAAAGGCCTTCCGAACAGATAATTTACCAAAATGATCTGCTGAGTGCCCATGAAAGCATACAGTAATCTTATGTAAGAAAGATCAATAGAATTTCTTGTAAGTGTCCACTGCTTAAATAATAAAATTAATATTGTCAAATGAAGCCTAAGTCTAATATATACAAGAGCTTCGATAAGCAGCAGTAAAAGGGGTATTAGACTCTGAGTAAACAAAATTAAAGCGCAAGCTCATTGAGGGGCTGTGAACAAAAATTCTTACTTTGCAAACATACTTAAAGTGGGAAAAGGGATTCCCTGGCTCTAGAATTTTAATATCCCAATGGGCCCCAAGAAATGAGTCTAACTTTGCTAGATCCCTGCCTGAATAAGAAATTTGAAAATGATTCTCACCTGTCAGACCTAAGATCCTAGAGTCATGCATGGGATCAAATATGCCAAGGTGAATAGGCTGTGCAGGACGGGTGGCAGTGCGAGAAATGCCCGAGTAAACACCTTGACGTATTTGATTAGCCAAAGAACTCTTTCTGAGGTCCAACAGGTAAGAAACATTTGCAGCATTTTTAACTTGACATAACAAAACCCTTGACCCTCCAACCCTCACAAATAATTTTATCAACCAAACCCTTTCCTTTTGACCCAATAAACAATATTTGGAACAATGCACAACATGCTAGGAACTTTCCTCTATGGTTCTCAAACGATGTAGGTGACAGCCTGACTTTATTTTGGTAACAGTAAACATCAGGCATCAACAGTTCTCTACTATATAGGAAACTCCTGATATGATTACATACTCCCAAATCATTAGTTGGTTGCATGCATATGTCTTAAATAAGGAAGGTGTTTTGTACCAATATACTTATCTAAAAACACTGATGTGTCAGTTACTATTTTACCAGGGCTTTTCTTGAAGCAGACATCTATAAAATGCAAGTATCTTTAGTAGTTTTAATAAGCAATCAGTACCTACATGTACATTAACAATAATTCTCCTTAAAATTGTGACTGCAATTGTCAATTAATAGAACCAAGTACAAATTGAAAACCCGGCTAACTTTGCCCCGAATCCTTCGTAGCTGTCGTCTGTAAAATGAGCGCTGCAGATGTGACCGGACCCCGGCATCCAACTACTCGGTTCTCTTTTGGAGCGCACAACAATCCACTGTTGTCTCACATTTTCATCTGCTGGAAACTGATGAAGGCTCGATCAATCCGTCTGCATTTGTTTTGTTGAAGAACATATTAAACACAACGCTTCTCAGGTTGTGCTTTTTTTTTTGCTGTTGCCTCTTTTGTTGTTCATCCAAGCTTTCGCTATTCGCCATTACATACTTCTTACAAAGGTAAGCAAGCTTTAACCTTTAAACACTTCGAACGGAACTCGAAAACAAGCTGATCGTAATCTCAGCTGTCTTCACGAGCGACAATAATATATGTCACGAAATCGCGCATTAAGCACTTACACGCAAACACTTCATAGCATGTAGAGCCCAAGTGTGCTGACGATATAACTAAAGAAAGTGAAAACAAAGGTCCAAGCTCAGCCAGTAGTCGTCGATTGCCAGTCTCTGCAAAAGCCGAACATTCCGCGATCTGATTGTCGAGCAAGTCTTTTCGAAGGACAACTGGAAAAGTTTAGTCTGGCATGTAAAACAACACAAATTTGCTGAAGATAATGGACAATAGCGACGTATTATAAAGATGCAATTTACAATCAAGGTGTATTGTGAATTCTAGCCAAATCTAGACATTATTGCAGTAACAATAGCATCACAGTGACCAAAGTGGATGACCTTGAGGGTCGTTTTTACAAAGAGATTCCAAAGAGACACCAGCATGAAAAAAAAATTATATAAGGTTCTTTCACTTTTTCCCGGATACTTTTCCTTCATAACCATTACAACTTTCGCCCGGTTTAAACGTGTTGTTCACAAATGGGGTATACTGCTGGCTTTTTGACACCGAAGGCCTGTGAATTTACTTGTCGGCAAGGTTCGAGCTGCAGTCGAGTTTACCCCGATGAAAGTGCTGAGTATCTTCGGAGTTTTTTATTTCAAGCGTATGAATAGGACTTGTGAACTTTGGGAGGAGATTCTATGGATACATTTCAAAAGAATTCTACAATAGGGCTTAATTACGGTCCCTCAAGTGCGTATCCTTTTGTTCTTTGAATCGTCGTGTTCAGCAAAAAAAAGTGTCACCTCGAATTTCATCTCTTTCGCTCTTGAAATGTTTCGCTCAAAGGCGCTTTAGGTATTATCAGTTTATTATCCAGATGTGTTGAACACTCTAAAAAATGGGCGTTTAAGCGAAAATTTCCGTTCAATATTGCCGGAGAAAGCTTTTTCTCGTTAAATTACGACCCCAATTACGTAGTTTGCCGCCAGTGGTGAAAGCCGCGCGGTGACATGTCGGTCACAGCTGAAGTAACTTAATTATTGCTCTCATCCGCAAAGTGAAGGTCGATTTGAAAGCGTAAAAACCATAATTTTTTTGCAGTCAGTGATTTGTTTCCGACCGATCACTAAGCTTTTCGTTGTACTTGTTTATGTAACCTTAACAATCAGATACTATTAAACGACAAAAAATGAATTTGTCTGGGTTTGCGTATTCAGTTCGAACATTCTTGTGCATTCTCGTTGAAATAATAGATGTGTTGAACACTCTAAAAAATGGGCACTTAAGCGACAATTGTCGTTTAATTTTGCCAGAGAGAGCTTTCTCTCGGTAAATTACGACGCAGTTTGCCGCCAGTGGTGAAAGCCGCGGTGACATGTCGTCGGTCGTGGCTGAAGTAATTATTGCTCTCATCCGTAAAGTGAAGGTCGATTTGAAAGCGTAAAACCCGAAATTTTTTGCAGTGATTTATTTCCGACCGATCGCAAAGCTTTTCATTGTATTAGTTTATGTAAGCTTAACAATCAGAACAAAAAAGAATTTGTTTGGGTTCACGTATTCAGTTGGAACATTCTTATGCAAATTCATACACAACCAACAATGGTATATAGTGTCATTCGCGTCGCTCACGCACTCCTCAGTTTGTAAACACACTTGCTTGTTGCGTTACGTAGTCTGTGCAATGATGGATTTTGCTGTTGGTGCTTTGGTTGAAGCTGTTGATCAGCTCGGTATTTGGGCCAAAGCTAAGGTGGTCTCAAAATCTGACAATTCAGTTGTTGTGACTTTTCCTCCGTGGAGATCTGAATGGGACCGAGAGATCTGCGATCCCTCCGAAATCAGAGATGAAACGATCAAAGAAACGCTGATCCCTCGCCACCTGGCACAAAAAAAGGTAAGAAATTAATTTGAAGTTCATTTCGAGTTTTCCTTCATTCTCTGTTCACTTGTTGTGGCTGTGTGATCTCGTGAGTTGCTCACACGAGTTACTTTTCCTCATCAGAATCCGAACCTTAAGAAGCTGTTTAATGGCGATGTTATTTACTTGAATGGCAAAGCGGCAAATGTTCTTCAGTCAGATCCTATCAGGAAATCAGTAAGTGTCCACTCTCTTTAGTCTCTTTATGTCAATCGATTTATAACTGAAATCAAGTGCAAGTCTGGTTCACTAGCTTTTTCTGAAGTAAACCTTGAAGCCCAATGTCAACATACAAATTCTCCTCACTGGTCTCTATACAATTCCTATAATAGCAGTTAGGAGTATTAGCAAACGAATCAAGATAATCATTTTATGAGTTCTCACAACCTTCTTTCTTGTTTAAATATTGATACTGTGTGAAAAAAAAATAATCCTGATCGTTTCTTTTTTTGTGAGACACCTACCCTGTTATTTGAAGGCCATATGCTACATCAGAGAAAAAGTATGATCTTTTGTCAGAACAAATAAAAGGTCAAGCAGGATTATGATTTTGCCCCAGACATGTCTTTGTTCTGTTTAGCTAAGTTGAAGAGGAATTTGTTGTATTATTTTGAAAAAATCTCCTAGCTTTTACCATTGATCTAGTTGCCTTTTTGAGTACCTGCACATTGATTAGTTTCACAACGGGAATGACTCATTACTTTTTGGGATCCTTTTGATACCCTAATCTTAGGTAGTTACTCAAGGAATCTCTCCATGCAGTTACAATCTTTGTGGCCAGCTAATCATGTTTACAATAGATAAATTATAAGTTAACATTCTGAAACCTGAAATAAATGAAAAATAATAATTTTAAAAATAATTATTTATTTTAGGTGACTGTGCAACTGATTGAGAATGCAGAGAAAAAGACAGTCAAAGTTTGGGAAGTAGAAAACAATATTCCTCAGGTTGAGGCACAGCAGAAAAGGAAGAGGCAGCGAGGACATGGAGCCAGAGATCATGGTGCTAAGGATCCAGCCAGAGAGATCCCATCTCAGGATCGAGTTGCCATCACAGCTGATCCAGTATCTGAAGATAGTTTTTACTTTTGTTTTTATGTTGGGTCAAATGGCATTATTTTGCAGATTGGATCCTTGTATTCCCTTAACTTTTGTAAGGATTCAGTTTTTATTTGTACCTCTATTTTAAGAAATAAGGGTGTTTTAAATTTTAAGTTTTTGCTGTGTTCCTTAGTGGGAAACAAAGTAGAAGGTATTGATAGGGGTGTTTCTTGCACTGTGAATGATGTAAAGCATGTTGTGCATTGTTCCAATATTGTTATTGGGTCAAAAGGAAAGGGTTTGGTTGATAAAATTATTTGTGAGGGTTGGGACAGGGTTTTGTTATGTCAAGTTAAAAATGCTGCAAATGTTTCTTACCTGTTGGACCTCAGAAAGAGTTCTTTGGCTAATCAAATACGTCAAGGTGTTTACTCGGGCATTTCTCGCACTGCCACCCGTCCTGCACAGCCTATTCACCTTGGCATATTTGATCCCATGCATGACTCTAGGATCTTAGGTCTGACAGGTGAGAATCATTTTCAAATTTCTTATTCAGGCAGGGATCTAGCAAAGTTAGACTCATTTCTTGGGGCCCATTGGGATATTAAAATTCTAGAGCCAGGGAATCCCTTTTCCCACTTTAAGTATGTTTGCAAAGTAAGAATTTTTGTTCACAGCCCCTCAATGAGCTTGCGCTTTAATTTTGTTTACTCAGAGTCTAATACCCCTTTTACTGCTGCTTATCGAAGCTCTTGTATATATTAGACTTAGGCTTCATTTGACAATATTAATTTTATTATTTAAGCAGTGGACAGTTACAAGAAATTCTATTGACCTTTCTTACATAAGATTACTGTATGCTTTCATGGGCACTCAGCAGATCATTTTGGTAAATTATCTGTTCGGAAGGCCTTTAACTTTGAACTTTCGTGATATGAGAAATTTAATGTCTGTTATTTTGGATTGTTAAAAATTAATTGTCATTTTGGGTACTGAAAAAAGGTCAGCTATCATTTTTGGAAAGGTGATAAGACCTAAGGTTTGGGAAATGGACAAAAAAGCCTTGGCTAATAAACTCGAGAATATTCAAGTTTCCCTTGAATAACCAAACAGATTGATTTTTTGACTTAAAATTAAAAGTATTCCAGATAACTTAAAACAGCATTTAAAACCATTTGAGAGTAAATGATTGTTGGGTGCCCTTGTACTTTTAGATGCTTCTGGGAATATTTTTCAATGCAAATATGACAAGTTTGCAACAGGACATGATGAAAGCTTCTTCGTGACTTGAATTCCTCTTGCTATTCCTTCCTGATTGTTACATTTTAAACTGAAAGGAACAAGTGTCCTTGGAAATCTGAAAAGTAACAGTGCACTGACTGAAAAGCAGTTGGTAAATCAGAAACTTTTTGTAATTAGACGATAATAGATAATGAATGCTTCAAAAGACTTAAGGTTTAATTTTCTGCTACAATAAGGACAGCTTATTTCCAACTTTTGCCAATACACTGTGCATGTGGTTTTCTGTGTACTGTACTTTGTATAATATTACAGTAGGAGCTGAATATTGATTGTGTAATACATTTCATTCAATGAATGTACACTGTAACAAGTGGCAGGTATAATAAACATGGACCAATTGCATATTGTTCAGTGATAATTGTGATCCAAAAAATTTCCATACCCCCACCTTGAAGGGGTTTTTTCTCCCAGACCTCCCACCCCAGGAATTTCCATTCCAAGGTTTCAACATTTCTATTTCTAGGTTGCAAAGCTATTTCTTCATTAGATATTTATTTATTTCTTCCATATATCTCCAGCGGTGAAAAAATAAGCACACGGCCTTCTGTGCATTAATTTTGAGAGAAAACAACGGTTTAATACATACTGTAGATCTTGCAATAAGCATGTGGGGCGTTTATTTCAAATTTAGGAGAAGAGGGGGCGCTTATTCAAAGGGGGGGGGGGGGGTGGCACTTATTTAAATTTTCCCAAATCATGGCCTGACATGATCACTTTACTGATTCATTATCTGCACATAAAATCCCAACATAAGCTGTTTATTGACTTAAAAAGCTGATCCTCAAGTTTAAACAATGTACAAATCTAAGACTACATGACTAACTATACATCCTTTGTTGTCTTATTACTCGTCCACAAAATCGGGGGGAAGGTGCGCTTATTCGAGGGGGGGGGGCAGGTATTATAAATTTCAGCCGATAGGAGGCACTTATTCAAATTGGTACCTCTTAGGAAAGAAAACATTTCAAACAGTACACCCAGAAAACAGGATAGGGTTTCTTTACAAATTTAATATGTGAAAAGTCAATTTTGAGAAAAAAAATCTAGTATTTCCCATTGACAAATTTCAGCATCTTGGCTTATCAAATAAACATGCATGAACATAAAGGTTTGTCCCAGCTGTGTGTTGCGTCATTGAACTTGTTTTCTTTTTTTCATTCTAAAATCCCAAAATGTCATAATGTAAGACAAAATATTTTTCTTATTGGGACAATTCAATGTTTTCAGTACAGTGCATTCTTGTGAATGCAAACTGGGTGTAGTTAATGTCTGAATGTGCACTTTGATTGGATTGTGTGAGTTCCAACGCTCTATTCCATTTCTCTGTTTTTTGCTGAAAATCAGCCTGTCCCATCTCTTTGTACTGTTGCCGCTCCTCCTCATTCAATGATTTCCACTGCTGTCCAATTATTTTGTTGATCTCTGACATACTCTTCTCTGGATTATCTTTAGCAAGCTGTCCATATGTCTTAGTGGTAAAGACAATGAATCCATTTGCTGGTCGTTTAGGTTTTTGCTTTGGTACATCATTTTCTTTGCCAGACACATCATTTTCTCTGGACTCTGGCTTTCGCTTTTTTCTCATGATCTTCTTGAGCTCCCTGTGTGCACTATTAGTACATCTGACCATAAGTTCACTTTGTCTTACAATTCTTGCATGTAGCAATGCATTGGTAGGCGCATTGTCCAAGTTGTTTACTTGGAGCTTGTAATTCTCAATGTCTGGAAGGACTTTTCTCTTGTCCGCTTCCAGCACAAATTGTTTCGATACTATTGGCCACTTATAACGGTATGCGTGAACTATGGGCTTGTTTATCTTTTTAACATCCTTTTCAAGTTCTTTCTGTGATGTGATCAAGATGAAATCTGCATCAGCAGCTTGTGACACATCTTTAGTGAACACCTTTCCACCATTCCGCACAATTACTGGAGTTAGTTGCTCAGCATTTGTGATGCCACTTTTGTCCTTCTCATTTAGTCTTCCAGAAACAACAAAAGTAAGTCCATTTAAAACTTGAGGATCAGGCTCACAAAGTGATGCTATTTCAACAAGGAAGGGAGGCTCTTTAGGATTTACGGCCACTTTTACGCGCTTCTTCTGAGGAGTTACTTCACATACCATAGCCTTTGTTGTCTGCCCATCTTTTTCAATGAAGACTCTGTCTCCTCTTTTGTAGTTGTCAGCTTCCTGGTATTGGAGCAGTGAATCTTCAACAGTTAATATGTTTCGTGAAGGTTGACTTTGTGCCACTGCTGCTGATTGAGGGAGATGTTGCTGTGGAACAGATTGCATGTCTGAAGATGAAGAATGGTTTGTGTCATCTGTAACTTGTGCTAATTGATCACATGACGACTGAGACGTGCTGGTGAGCTCTTGGCCTGAAGAACTGCTAGCTTGAACTGAGGGAGATTCAACTTCCTTCATTTCAGTGCTGTAGTCAAGGCCTGCTTCTTCAAATTTTTTTTTGACATATGCCTCATAGGCTTCCTTGACAGCGGTTGGACATTTCTCAATACGTCTCCTAAGAAATCTGTAGTACCACGTAAATAATGTTATGATGGGGTCCTGCTTCTTCCAACCACCACCCCTGGCAGAGTGTCCAAAATACAAACACTGGTGCATGTAGTGTGTTCTTTCCCCGCCTTCTGTGCCCCCACGAAATAGTGAATGGAATGGTAAGTCCCTGAGCATGATGGAGAACACGTCCACTCTTTTCATGAGGTAAGGGTAAAGCTTTGATGATCCATAGCGCAGCAAAGTTAAGGCATGGTAAAGATCAGCAAGTTTCACATACTTGTCTATTTCAATGTCTGTTAAACCAAATCTATAATCAGATGGATCTTTGGAGCCGACAGATGCTCCAGGATTTAACCTGTTAGGGAATTGCCGTGGGTCTTCATCCCAGCGTTCCATCTTGTGAAGTTCCCAGTTCACCTCCCATAACTTCATTTCTAGGTCATACTCTGAAATTTTCAAAGACGGCCATTTTAATTCATTTTTCAGGTGATCAGGCAAATCAAATAACACCTCTTTGCTAGCAACATTCTCCAAAATTTCTGGATAAGGGCTTCCTGCATATTCACTCGCCGGTGATGATATTGTCTCAGCATGATTTACATTTAGTGTAATTTGCTCCAGCCTCTTGCCCTCATATTTTAGTTCAAATCTGTCATTCCTCACTCCTCTGGCATTGATGTTGCTTAGAAAGTGATTTAAAGTTTGGTCTCTGGCAGCTTGTCCTCCCATAGTTTGCTGGCCTTCCAAATTTAAACAAGTCATGCACCGGTCAAACACCATGTGTTCTGTTAGCCTACAGAAGCAGTGATTTCCATCTGGAATGTAGCAAGATGTTGGCAGTGATGGCAGCAGTGATTCTGGATGCTCTCTGTCAATTTTGCGGCCAAGTTCTGACCGAAACCCTGTGTTTTCTCCAACTTTGCACCTTGTATCCTTGGTTTCATAATTGTACATTGTAAATGAATCCGTACTTGTGGAATCTAACCCACCTCCAAGTAAATTGTCAGAAAATTTGGAATCACAGGACACAAACACTTTATGTCCTCTGCTGATCATTGATTCTGTCCATGCATTGAGACTGTCTTGTTTTGTGGGATCTCCAAGGTTTAGTTCTAAGTTTAGCCGTGTGTCCTTTCCATAAAAAATGTAAAGTGGCCAGTACTCTTCCGGACTGTGATAACTTATACCATGAAACATGGCTTCACTGTTTAACACATTAAGTGTTATTGCCACACTGTCCTTTCCACCAAAATTTCTCCCATCTCCATAAATTTTCCACCATTCATTTGGAGGCATCCACCAGTACAAATGAAGTAATGTTTCCCTGAGCCTCTCTGGGCTGATTTGCCAACCAGAGTGAGTTCTCTTTGGTTGCCAAACCACTTCAAATTCTCTTCGAAGTTTTGCCTTAAGGATGTTCACCTTGGATTCTGAGTCAAAGTATCCTGGCAATTTCCTTCTCAGTTCCCGCAACATTTCTGTTGGATTTGTAGTGTCCTGAAGATTGAGCACCTCCATTGCTGATAGGTGATAGTGTTTGGCAGCATCCTGTTGTATGATAATATCATAAATAGGCTTCCTTTTCTGGTGATCATGAGCAATTTTGGCCAAATTTACGACATCCTGAGGGGTTAAACTTCCATCCCAGTCATCATTATCATGATTATCTCCCTTGCCATTAGTTACTGTCTCAGCCAATGATGAAATGAAATCATTTTTTGAACCATAATGAACATTCTTTGCAAGTTTTGTGAGTTCATCTTTCTGCAGATTTAGGCGACGGACAACTTCTCTGGAGGTATACTTTCGTCCCTTATCCTGTGTTTGCCTTATGTTTTCTTGACATGTTAGAAGATCTTGGGTGCAAATGCGTTTAGACATAAGTTCTCGCTGTCCCTGATTGTTAGGTGGTGTTACCAAACTAGCATCAGTTTCTTCTACCGACAATGCAGGTATCGTTGATTGTGTTGCAAGATTTTGGTCTGATGCACTTGATGTTGATGTCACTGCTGAAACCGGGGTTGATGGAAGCAGAGGATATGATGGCTCAGGAATAGTGGTTGAAGATTCCGGTGATACAGATGGTAACACAGATGGTTGTTCATGTATAGATGCAGGGTTCTCACTTGGTGTTGTAGCAGCAGCATTTACAAGTATTTCAATTAAATGACGGCGCAGATTAATTGCAGTAGTTGTTTCTTCTCCTTGCAATGTACTACTGGTTGTGAAAAGTAGCAGTAGCGCAGCCTTGCATGTTATGTGAGTGCGTATTTTTGCAGTGTCACTTTTGAATACATATTCTTCTCCCACAACTAAACCTGGAGACATCAACAAAAAATTGCTATGCTTAATATTAAGTAACAACATGTCTGCTGTGTAAAACAGTCATTCCTTTTTTAAGTGAGAAACAGGAGCAACTTCAGAATACCCTGCCACTCACACCCTCTTTAAATCTTATGCTCTTCCGAATGCGACAAGATATCAAGTTTACTAGGTTGTCTATTTTTTATGTCAAGGTGAAATTTTACACAACAAAGTTTGTTACATTGCTGTCAATTGCCAATTTTTAATCTCAAGTAAATATTTGTACATCAAAGCAAATGAAGATATTGCAATGTTTCTGTTGCAAACATTTTCCTGCCAAGTTCGGACAAGCATAAAATCTACTGCTACCATGGTTTGCAGTCCGCAGTCGGCTAGCAAGGTTATATGTATGTACTAGGTGTTGAACTGAAGTGCTACCACGGTTGACAGTCCAGTAGTCAATGGATAAGTATTAAAATGAAGTGCTACTACAGTCTGGCTTTCCATCATTGCACAGGAAAGCCAACAAAGTGCTTCAATTTGATGTGTAATTTTCATATTCCTGTGTTAAAACATTTCACAATCTTTGAAATAAAAAAAAATTATAATAATAAAGAAAATCAGGGAAAGTAAAAATGATGCAATTTGCTCCTTTATTTGAGAATAAAACTAATAAATCAAATATTTTACACCTACATATATTACTAAATTCATCTAAGTCTTGAACTGGATATTTACTGGGAAATACACTTATAATGTAGCGATTACAATTATAATAAACACTGATAATATGTCTGATGGAGACCTAAATTCTTCCAACTACAGTAGCAGAATTGTATGGTCGTAGCTAAGGAGAATTAGATTCTGAGTTGTTAGCCTTACCATGCTTTTCAAGCGCTGCGTCAAGATATTTGTATCCCTTCTTCTTTACGTGAGCTTTCAATCCAAGAGCAAGAAGGAGAGAATCATCAATCTTAAAGAACTTGGTGTTCTCGATGAAGGTCGCTTTAAAGTTCTCAGGCCACATTTGCAGGGCATTTGTCGGTCAAGAATCGTCCAAAAGTTGTAGGAAAGATTACGCTTCGGTCAAAAGCTGCAATCAAATCGCTGACTTCACATCAGTTTCCAATAGACTTCATGAAAGAACGTACTGTAAGAAGTGGATTGATTTCTGGAAAGACGAACTGTCATCCACAATTTAGAGATTTCGCTGTAAACACGCATGTAAAATCGCTCGATTCAGCTCGCGTTGCTTTGTGATCCGTGAAAACGAATCGGTTGTCACAGTAACCACTTGGATCTGACCAATGGATATCGCGTTTGATGCGTTGTCTTGATGCTCATACATGACAGACCTGTCGACCTCAGTGTTGCTCGTTTGATTACGGCGCTTTGTTCTTCTGCATTTTAATAATTCAGGAAACCCAACGGGGAAATATGTTATGTCAACGAAAGGATACACAAACACACAATCCAATGCAGTCGGTTTATTTTTTCTACATTTTTACTTCGCTGAATCAAATATAGTATACGGACCGACTTGAAAAAAGAATGTTTCCGAGATTCAAGCAGGCTTGCACAGTAGTTTATTTGCTTAGACGTATCAAAGCGGCACGATATTACTAAGCTGAGACGTCAAAAATGTAGCTGAATATAAAATAAACGCCAGAGATGACAAAAGGAGCAAACAATTCCAGATCCTTAAGAGAATAAGCACGGCGTTACGTCAAACGGCAAAAATGAAACTTTTGCCGTCTGTCTTCAGCTGTCTGGACTGAGAATATTTGTGTTTGAGGTGAACGTTACGTGACTTTTTGCTATTTTTGTATGACTTATTCAAGGATTAGAACAAAAAAAATAAGACATAAGAGGTAAACATTTCCGTCTGTCGTAAACGGAATGCTTAAACTCTACTGAGATGTTTTCGGGTGTCTTCACCTCCCGCGCGCATTGCGTTTTGTCAATTTCCACTTGCATGCTTTGAGCTTTCCGCAACCTTTTCTTTAAGATTAACTGATATCTGCGGAGCAATAGGGTTTGAAAACATTAATTAAGCAAAAATCTTGATACAAAAGAAAAATATCGCACCTAACATCAAAGGGTCAGCGCTCGTGAACAGTCAGCCACGTTTTCGGTAACTGATCGGTCTGCGAATTATGAATATTCAATCAGACAAAACAATAGTGGGAATATATAAATAATAATCGACCCACAGAATGTGGGTACACACTTAAACCGTGGCAAAGTTGTCATGCTACTCTTTTCTGAACATACAGCACTTCTTCGAGCATTATACCAGCAGTTTGGGTTTTCCAAGTGTCTTGTTTTGCAAGCGCAACGTGGCTTTACATGGCTTGTTTTTCTCTTATCCGATCTTATTGCAACCATGCCTTACACACGTGTGACGTACAAAACCACGTGACCTTAAAACCGCATGTTTTCAAAATGGCGGCCATATGAGCGAACAAAAAAAATTGTAGTAAATTCCTCTTTGTTGATAGAATCAAAATTTTTGCAGATATTGATTATTCAATGTAGAAAGAAAGCACAGAGAACATAAAAAAATGCACTAATTTTGCCGTCAGTTTCCCTTTAAGTAATTCCCTAAACATGACAATTGCATATAATAATATAATTACTCAACAATATACTACAATTTCCATGAATATTGATTGACTCAAAGAACATTCAGGTCTTAAATTTTGAATTTTAGTATGAAATGAATGTTAATTCGTATCTGTCTCTGCCTTTCTAGAGTTTTCTTCTGGCTTGGGCTATCAAAATTAAATGCGCTTTTCAGCGGTTAATGCCACACATTTCAAGTCAGTCCTTGATGCACTGTTCATAAAGATGCAGCCAAGGTGGACAAAAGGGTTTGGTACAGATATAGCTACCCATGCCATTGTAAGTCCATAAATATATTATATCTCAATTATAATTCATGATAAACATTTATGAAACTTGACATCTAGTTAATTTATTAAAAAACTATCTCCCTTAACCCTTTACTCAGTAGGGGTGACTTATAGATTTTACTCTGTCTAATCCCAGACGATTTTACTTGTCAAGTCTTAAGGATTAAACAGTTAAAAACTATCTCCCTTAACCCTTTACTGTGTAAGGGTGACTTACAGGTTCAGAATTTCCACATTGAGACTGCGCCAAGTTTGATTCCACGGCCAGAACTGGCGTCAGTTTAGTACAGATAAGAAACCCTGGGTAATATATATACACGTAAAAACAACTCCCTTTATTGCAGCGTGCAAACACCGAAGGCCCAAAAAATTCCACCTGTCATGTCTGTCATGCCACATTTATGTGGTCTATTTCAGTTTCCTAAATGAGATAAAGAAAAGAACACTTATCACATCAGTTATCCATTTTTGGTTCACCTGAGGTGGTGCACTTTGATATACGTTCAATATATAGTTGCGGGCGGACAAGGAATCAAAGTGAAACTCGAAACCATGTAAGCCATACAGTGTGAGAGTGTTGTTTTTTCTTCCAAAAAAAGCAGTAACTTTGATCCATTAGATATAGAGCACCAAAATAAATAAAAGCCACAAATACAATAGGGCATAAAGTTCTATGCTAAAGTTCTTTGTTAAAGTATAATGCAAATTACATGTACATAATTAATGCATTATTTTTTTTCGGGGAGCGAACACACAATTGGGTTTGATGATATTAATAGTGCTAGTGGAGATCAAGAACACATGGTGTTCTCTAGCATATGTAAGTTAGAAATCTTAGTAACAACTTTTATAAATCAAGCAAGGATAATGTTTCCCTACTGTAATAGACATAATAAGAAATGAGACACTGAAGCAGAGTCAATGTTTTAGCGATCATTAAGAATCATAAGATTTTCGCCCTGGCACGGCGTCTTCTCAAGTGAATATGGTAGGAATCTATTAGTCACGAGAGCTTGTGTGCGCCGAGTCACGCACCAAAACATCCCAGACCGGACGTTCAAATCCACGGCCTTGATTGCACTTTGGTGACCGGTACAGAATTTCCAAGGTCTTGTAAGCTCCCCTTCTGAAGTTGTTAGAACAAAATATAATAACTGAGTTACTGCGCTCGCACTTATAGGTCGATGGGTGTGTTGGATGAGAGTATATACCTAGGGTCAACTAGGGCTGTGGTGTTTTAGATTCAGGCGCTTTTTTGACAAATATTGTTTAAAAGCAATAGACGAATTTTTCCGTGCTTACATAACTTCATCTAAATACGAGGAGAAGGGGTCTAAGAGAATGCCAGTTATTCAAACCGGAGACACTTTGACTGCGTCTTGAGTTGCATAACCTCCCACCCCCCAACTCCCTAATTGTCTTGTTAAGATGAGGCTATGTAAACACAGAAAAAGTTCTCCACAACTTAAATGTTTGTTTACTGAGCAGAAGTGGTCTGTAGGTGTTTTCTTTTAAAATCACACCTTAGGCAACTTAGAAAGCTTCGTCTTAACTTCTAGAGCAATGGTTGCTCAACAGCATTTTGTAGAGGTTTACTCGATGCAAGTCTACACATTTCAATTGACCATTTTACAGTTGCCAGTTTAGTAACTAATAAGCTAGTAGTAAGCTAACTAGTAAGCTAACTAGTTGGAATTTACATGAGAAAAGCAGAGAGGTCTGTATCAAAGCAAGATTACCTCCAGCCTTGCTTCCATTCATGGCCAGGTAACCAAGCACACAACTGTAAAATGGCCTGTTTTTACAGCTTTACCCGCTAAAAAGATCAAGTGACGGCCTCACATTATGTAGTAACTAATATGTTACTACATGTTAGTTACGTTAGTTATGTTAATAATTCTTTTACACAAATGTTTATTTTTAACAGCAACCCATTCTCCGCCAAAGAAAGCAAGGGAGGCATGTCTCAGAGACGAACCACAAACCCCTGGACCTTCATACAGTATTGTGCAAAAGTTATGCAAACGAAATTCGTCGAAAGACGTCCTTTGTTCTCGCGAATTTTCCATGAAAAGTCGTCGAATTTTTGAAACGTTTTTTGTAGGGTTCGAAGCGAAAAATTCACGATCTTTCTCGAAAATTCGAGATAGCGAAGTTCGAAGTAGCGGATTTTCGAGGTAACCCAACGATGATTCGAGATAGCGAAATTCGAAGCAGCAGATTCGCGTGACATGAACGACTGAACAAGCGTACATGTATGTAAATAAACTAAACTCATATCGAAAATAGATTTAATGATCCGACAATTTAATCGGCTATTTCCAATGAAAAAAAAGCAAATGCCTTGCACAATGAAAATAAGTAACTGTCTTACAAGTAATTCCTTAAAACACAGCCTCGTAAAACCTTGTTTAAGCAACTTTGATTTTCAAGCACGCTTATCGATCAGCAAAACTGGGTGCCATTTTGCAAATGTAGGTCAAGTGTGTTGACGTGACTATGTTTACAGAAGCGCACTTTCCCAAAACAAACAACATAGAAATGAGATTGAACTTTTGTAGGCAAATGTTATGTTATGAAACATTACATGTCAAATATCTTTCGCATGTTTTTAAGCCAAGCAGTGCATGTCTCAATCGGCTCCAGAGAATCGTACAAAACTGGCTTCGGACGTCTTACCTTGTAAACTGAATCCTTGCAGTTTTTAAAAGCAATAAGCTTATTTCAAGCATTTTCTGCTTCCATATTGACCGTAAGCATCAACCTCATTTTAAGCCCAGCCATGTGCCATGCAAACATCACGTCTAACCCCAGCCATGTGGCATGTAAACATGTTGACAAAGTTGGAAAAGTTACGAGCCCACAGTTGTTTGGCCTGCGGAATAGATGTTGCGTCGGTAACTATGTCATGTAGAGGGAAAGGGAGGCGTTCGCGACAAAAGAATAGGGAGTTTTAGCAAACCACGACGGCTACGGCAACGAGAGCTTCACCAAACAAAAGATTTAATGAGCAGAACAATAGCTGTGCACGTGCGTTTAGAATCTTGGTACATTTCTTTGCCGTCCTCTACAAATTAACGACGTGAAATGACCAAGTGCTACGTAGTTTGGAGAACGCGAACTGCAATGGCTAATTTTTCGTATCTTCTTTTCGAATTAAATGCTGTCGGTGCATGTTTAGCCTGAGCAAGTTTTTAGACCGACAGACCTACTGTACAGATTTAAACAGCTGCGACATTCAAAGGTAAAATATAAATACTTTTTTTGCAAGTCTTCGTCCCCGCCGTCGCCGTCTTCATTGCTAAAACTCCCTAATACTGAAGCCGGCCCACTGTAGTTTTGTATCTAAGTGAACAAATTTACTTTGTTTTGACTTTGACTAAATATTCACGTTCAAAACAGATACCAACAAGATGCGTTTCCAGAGTTCGTATGCAGAAAATATTCTTTGAACGCCTTACTTTGCAAACATAATTGTTGCTTTGTTTAAAAGCTCATGAATCCACATAAATTCCATTTCAGTTTGAAAACTCTTGAATTCAGAAAAATTCCTTCATTCTGTCTCATGATTTAAACGTTTGGGGCTCGCCATGTGACATGTACGCCATGTTGGCAAATTGTTTGCGAGCCCACAGTAACTTGAGCTGTGGCATTACCAGTTCGCGTGGAGTCTGGGTTACGCAAACATGGCCGTGTCTGCGAGTGGCCCTTGTGTTCAACAAACGTGAGCCAAGAAACCACCAAAGAACAACGGTGTAAGAGCTGCGATGCTTTCAACGTGAAGTAAACAGTATAAGGAACCTTTGAAGTAATACAGGTGAGTCTCGTATAAACCTGTTGTATAAACGGACACGAGTTTGTCGTAAAGCTTACACTGTGAAGTGACATCAGAATAGAATCGTCGGGGCAAATTTGAACTAGGCAAATTATCGTCCAGAAAATGCGTGAGACTGTTTGAGCAGAGCAAACAAAGAGTGAAATTTCGCTCAAATGTTCTAAGTCATTGATCGAACACTGTGAATTGTCACTCGAAAATTCGAAGTATATTTTCGTTCTGAGCGAATTGTCGTTCGAAAATTCACGTAACTGGAAACAATAGGGATCACGAACTATCGTGACTTTTTGTTGAAAATTCGCTTCCATCGAAAATTCGATATTTTTTCGTCGAAAAGCCAGAAAAGCCGCGAATTTCGGCGAAATACGTTTGCATTACTTTTGCACAATACTGTATATTCTCCTTCGGCAAGGTTAAGTTAAGTTACAGCACATCATACAAGTAATAAAAACGTTGATTTCCTTCGTTTGTTGAGTTAAACAGGGCTACCAATGTTCTGGTTCTGAACTTTTTTTTACTGCAGAAAGTTTAAAGTTTTAGCAAAGCAGGATTATGGTCAGAGTTTTTAAACTACGATTACAATCAGACGGTTTATGACATGCATTATTCAATTCAAGCAAAGACTGATATATTTTTTTGAAGAAAAAAAAAAGCTCTATGCACATAAATGCGAGTGGTTGAATAGTAAATGTTCTCGAAGTTTAAATTGATCTTTCTCTGTATTATTTTCAACAAATACATCAACTGTATATAGAAGGCTTGTATAAGCTTGTAGCAAGCCAATAAGAATTGAAGTAAGCCGTAGCCGGAACAGGTGGAATAGAAGGGCAAAAGCTAAATATGATATCGGAAATAACAAGCAACACAACTGACATGGCTTGCAATAGCTTGAACTAATTATTCATAAGTCAAAAGCTTACGCGTACAGCTAGCGTGAGAAGATCTGACCATAAAAGTTGCTGATTTGTATAGAAGGGAGTTTCGTGAAAATTCTTGAGTGTAAGTAAGTATTATTATTATTACTATTATTATTATTATTACAAGTGAAACCGGAAAT
>JAHPZR010008115.1:25000-72589 GCA_019787425.1 Platygyra sinensis
TTCGTTATGTGGTAATTGTATTGAAATGAAGGTAAAGAGTTTCAATCTTCGTTTAATTTTTGTCCGTCATTTCGTTTGTTCGAGCTCAAAGTAGGAGCTGTCAATCATTTTCAAACTCAATAACACATTTTTTTGCACTTAATTACACTTTTTAACACTCAATTACACTCTTTTGCACTGATTTGATTTGGGATTAATTGACATGTTCTTAACCAATCAGAATGCAGAAATTGTTGCTTGTATATTATTATTACTATTATTATTATTATTATTATTTCTATTATTATTTCTATTACTATTACCATTACTATTAATACTACTATTAATACTACTATTACTACTACTATTACTACTACTACTATTACTATTACTATTACTATTACTACTACTACTACTATTACTGTTATTATAACTGTTACTATTATTACTGTTGTTATTATTATTATTATTATTGTTGTTCTTGTTTTTGTTCTTCTTGTTCATGTTGTGCTTGTTAAATAAATAAATAAATTTTTATAGCGCCCTATCCAAAAGCTCTAAGGCGCTTTACAATCAAGGTAAAAAAAATCCTAGTAGGCTTATAACATAATCATTCATTAAAATAACGCTTAAGAGCTTCTGCCTGAGAGACCGGGGCAGACTTGGAAATGAGGGTCGGCCGATTTCGCTTAAAATTGGTACACAATCTTGTTATGTGGACTTATGTAATATGCCAAAGTTTCAGCTTCAATGAACTTTTTTTAGCCGAGTTCTGGATATCAGCCCCTCAGGGGTCCCCAGAGGCTGATTTTCAGTGCAATTTTGGCCACTTTTCAATCTCTCTTTTAGCAACGTACAATTAATTTTAGACAAAAAGAAAACTATCTTTGTAATGCCCTATTATTAGCCTTTTATGGGTAAACAAATCAACTCATGGGAATTTTCGTTAGCCAGTGGCTGTTATGTCAACTTGGACCTATTTGAAGCATATGGGAAGCAACCGGAAATGGCCTGTTTTTCAGACCTTATATTTTCCATGCCCATGTTTTATATCGAAAAGTCTTAATATCCCTGCAAAGTTCAGCCCTTGGTTTAGTAATATCAAGAAAAAAATACTAAGGTTGAGGCTTTTTTACCAAGAAAAATCTTACAAGAAGATGACTAACCTGGCCACTTCCGGTTAAAGTTTCAACAAAGCGTGGCGGTAAAAATCAGCTGTTTAATTTCGATTAATACCTTTCTTCTTCTAAGTTATGATTTTAGAGACTCTGAAGCTAGATGTAACCGAAAAGACTTGCCATTAATTAGCAAATTTTCATGTGTTTTTTTGGAACCGATCAGATTTTGGTCCGGCAACGGTACGGTTATAAATTACGTGGAAGTAGTCTTGAAAATTTATACGGATAATGGAGCGGCTGTGATCAAGGATATATTGTATACCTAACAACCCATCTCTTGCCGGTTAATAACAATCTATCATTGCATCTTTTTGGTCTAAACTGCAATATCAAGTTTAAGGTTGAGGCTTTTTTACCAAGAAAAATCTTACAAGATGATGACTAACCTGGCCACTTCCGGTTAAAGTTTCAACAAAGCGTGGCGGTAAAAATCAGCTGTTTAATTTCGATTAATACCTTTCTTCTTCTAAGTTATGATTTTAGAGACTCTGAAGCTAGATGTAACCGAGAAGACTTGCAATTAATTAACAAATTTTCATGTGTTTTTTGGGACCGATCAGATTTTGGTCCGGCAACGGTACCGTTTTAAATTACGTGGAAATTGTCTTGAAAATTATAGGGGTAATGGAGCGGCTGTGAACGAGGATATATTGTATACCTAACAACCCATCTCTTGCCGGTTAATAACAATCTACCATTGCATCTTTTTCGATCTAAACTGCAATCATGAATAACAAGCCCGTGGCTCCAAGTAATGAAGCACTAATTAAATCAGGAAATAAGTCAAGCTTTGTAGTCTCATTTCGTAATACAATCCACCTATTTGGGACTTTCTTTCCGAAGGAAAACAGCTTAGCAGTCATTCTAAATGTAATCACAACATCTGTCGTGAGACTGCTTGAAAATCGCTTTGATTCTTTAGATTTCAAATACATGCAATTGTACTTAATTGCAGTCTCACTTTTCCAGTCTATATGCAAAGTGTCTGGATAAATTCTCTTACTATAAATGCTTACCTGGCTTCAGGTTTAGAGGCATGTCCCTTTCCTATAATCTCTTGAAAGTGAAGCAACATTAAAAACCTTAGCTCAGTGATAATTATAAATTGGTCATGAGTGCATCTTTGCGGCGAGTAATGCAAATTCAGGTCGATTCTTGCGTACTTGACGGGGTCGCGATATGCCAACTTATCTGTAGTTTGCTGGCTTTGATTGACTTGGAATTCAGTTTTTCTCGTCTAGATTCTGCTCCTTGATACTTCTGAGAATGATTGGTATAGAACTTTTATGAGAACCTGAAGAACTATAAATGGATGTTATGTACAGAATATTTATTAATACCCAGTCCCCCTGTACAAACGGCCTACGAATTATTATTGGGGATGTCTAAGATGGTCCGTTTTCCCCGCCAAGTTGCTGAATGTCCGACAAAATTGCTAGAAAATGTCTTACTAGAGCACTTTCCCTTTCTCTATCCCTTTATTGCTTTCTTAGTCAACGCAGTTCCATGGTGGTAAGCAGACTAAATCAGTGTGCTGTATACCAAAGATTGGACAGGGGAGGAGTGGATTTTCCTTCACTGCTTTGATAACTGGGGAAATACAATATTTCAGCTTTCTTGGAGTACTTATGAACTTGAACTTTTTTGGCACCCCAGCTGTAGAATTGCTGGTTTACTCCGATTTCCATAGTGAGAGGCGATAATCCTCAGGACGACCAGTATGCTTGCTGTAGGTGATATGGTAAAGTCGTCACCAGGCCCAGTGTCTCATACCTGCCGGAGATTAAATTGGTTGTTGCTCTTCCTCCCAGGATGATAATTACCGGCTCCCATTTATACATCTGGGTGGAGAGAGGGATTGTGAAAGAAAATTGCCTTTCCCAAGAAGACATGGCGACGCCTTAGTATTTAGGAGAGCTCCATCCGGGGTCTATCCACCTAACCGTTAGGCCGCGACTGTGCTATGCGCTAGGTAGTTGCTTTTGCATAGAATCCGAATGCGCCGCTTACTACATTACATGTTTACTTCAATCTGTCGTAAACTGATAAAACGCAACAGGGAAAAAAAATGTATGGCCAGCACTGCATGACATCCTGTCGCTTAATTTGTTATTTAAAAAAATGAGCATACGGAAGTTGACTCTCAACCAAGCTAGCTTGCCTGGCATTACAAAGGGTGAATAAAGACGATTGCTATTTGCCACGTCACCGCCGAAAATGCAGCAGTTTGCGTGACCAAAGTGGGCAATGTCAACACCGTTTCTATCAAGAAAATCAAGGCGAAAAAAGAAATTGAAAAAACCGAAAAGAAAGTTACCGCTGACGTTTCAGATAGCATGTTTCAGGAGTTCAGCAAACTACAGATAAGTTAGCATATCGCGAACTCGTCACGTACGCATGAATCGACCTGAATTTTCATTACTCGCAGCAACGACGCACTCACGACCAATTTATCGCTGAGCTAAGGATTTTAATTTTGCTTCACTTTCAAGAGATTATAGGAAAGGGGCATGGCTCTAAATCTGAAGCCAGGTAAGCATTTCAGTATAGTAAGAGAATTTATCCAGACAGTCTGACACTTTGCATATAGACTGGAAGAATGAGACTGCAATTAGGTACAATTGTATGTATTTGAAATCTCCTAAAGGTTCAAAGCGATTTTCAAGCAGTCTCGCGAGAGACGTTGTGATTGCATTTAGAATGACTGCTAAGCTGTTTTCCTTCAGAAAAGAAGTCCCAAATAGGTGGATTATAATACGAAATGGGGCCACAAAGCTTGGCTTATTTCCTGATTTAATTAGCGCTTCATTACTTGGAGCCACAGGCTTGTTATTCAATTATCATGGTAAACTTGATATTGTAGTTTAGAGCAAAAAAGATCCCATGATAGATTGTTATTAACCGGCAAGAGATGGGTTGTTAGGTATACAATGTATCCTTGTTCACAGCCGCTCCATTGTCCGTATAAATTTTCAAGACTACTTCCACGTGATTTATAACCGTACCGTTACCGGACCAAAATCTGATCGGTCCCAAAAAAACACATGAAAATTTGCTATCTAATGGCAAGTCTTTTCGGTTACATCTAGCTTCAGAGTCTCTAAAATCATAACTTAGAAGGAGAAAGGTATTAATCGAAATTAAACAGCTGATTTTTACCGCCACGCTTTGCTGAAACTTTAACCGGAAGTGGCCAGGTTAGTCATTTTCTTGTAAGATTTTTCTTGGTAAAAAAGCCTCAACCTTAGTATTTTTTTCTTGATATTACTAAACCAAGGGCTGAACTTTGCAGGGATATTAAGACTTCCCGATATAAAACATGGGCATGGAAAATATAAGGTCTGAAAAACAGGCCATTTCCGGTTGCTTCCCATATGCTTCAAATAGGTCCAAGTTGACATAACAGCCACTGGCTAACGAACAATTCCCATGAGTTGATTTGTTTACCCATAAAAGGCTAATAATAGGGCATTACAAAGATAGTTTTCTTTTTGTCTAAAATTAATTGTACGTTGCTAAAAGAGAGATTGAAAAGTGGCCAAAATTACACTGAAAATCAGCCTCTGGGGACCCCTGAGGGGCTGATATCCAGAACTCGGCTAAAAAAAGTTCATTGAAGCTGAAACTTTGGCATATTTCATAAGTCCACATAACAAGATTGTGTACCAATTTTAAGCAAAATCGGCCGACCCTCATTTCCAAGTCTGCCCCGGTCTCTCAGGCAGAAGCTCTTAAAAAGATAAGTTTTAAGATTACGCTTTAAAGTGTTAAGATGTATACTACATTTTATGATCTCAGGAATGTCATTCCACAGCTTGGGTGCAGAAACAGAAAAAGCGTGATCACCATAAAATTTTAACTTAGTACGAGGAATCGCTAACAAGTTCCTACTCGATGATCGTAAAGACCTAGTAGGCTTATAAGTTTCTAACAAATCACCGATATAACTAGTCAAAAGTCAACAAAGATTTTAAAAATAATCCTCTGCTCCACGGGGAGCCAGTGCAGTTCCATCAATAAAGGAGTAACGTGATCATGTTTACGACCGCACATTTCTGGGCTAATTGCAGTCTATGAACTACATGTTTCGGAAGACCATATAGCAGAGAATTACAATTGTCTAATCTGTTCTTGTTGTTCTTGTTCTTGTTATTCTTGTTCTTGTTATTCTTATTCCAGTTGTTCTTGTCCTTTGTTCTTGTTCTTCTTTTTGTTGTTTTTCTTGTTGTTCTTGTTATTCTTGTTCTTGTTGTTGTTTTTGTTGCTGTTGTTGCTGTTGCTATTGATATTATTAATATTGTTATAACTGGAATCTCCTCGTTTTAGTAGATCCCAGTCTACTGCATCATCTTTTTGCTCGGACCCACTCATTTCACCGCCTACATATAAGTGTCCCGGACTAGCATTTCCCGCGGAGCACTGCCTCGCTAATCCGTCTGTTCTGTAGTGTAGACTTGATATGGGAAATAAATAGTTTTACATCTGAGAGAATTTCCTAATGGTCTGGCGTTCGCATGCTTGCTGTGGGTGATCCAATTGCAGACTACCGGTATTTTACAGATTTTTTTTTTAACGCCATTTATACTTAATCACAGAACACAAGGCAGCAAGAATTAACTTGGTGAAAAAGAAGAGCTTCTACCTGGATTTTGATGAACAAAAAGATAACGAGTGCCCGTCTTCCCTTTTGATTAAACTCGGTGGACAATTAGCTACATTTTTGAGTAATAAGAGTGATTTTATAGTAAGAAAATCATCGAAAACTAAGCTTAAGCTGTTTCCAAGGAAGAATACTATTCTGCGTCAAACAAGAGCTATGGATTTGATTGTAAAATCAAAGAAAAAAGAATTTGAAAGATCAAGCTATACAGTGGAAATAGCTAAAAAGTGGAACATCAAGATTTTGATATATGAGGATACCTGTCAAGAGCTTAAACTGCGTCTTAAGCAATGGAACAAAAGCTGAAAACACAGTACAAATGACCATTTCAAGAGGTTGTGAGATAAAAATACGAAGACTAAGGGACCGATTTATGAAAGTGGAAGATAGAAGTGAAGTTTACAGATCTTGTTACAAGGAGTTTGAAAAGTTTCCGTCAATTAATTTAGAATCAAGCGGCTGCCATTTGATGATCCGTTAGTTTTTCACTATAACAGACCGATTTCAAGAAATTCTGGTGAAGGCAGAAAAGTTAAATTTTGTGAATGCTGTAATACAACCTACACTGATTTAACTACACATTTGTCTAGTAGACAGCACCAGAATTTTGCAACTGATGATAACAATTATGCTAGAATAGATGCATTTATCGCTGAAAATGGTCTGGACGTAAAAACCTTTAAGGCCAAAATGTATAAGAAAGTTGATTTAGTTGAAGGACTTACACCAACTCATCCGGTACAAAACAGAGGTTTATTTAACTCCACAAATAGATCTAGAGCCTTCAAGTTTATTCCGACAAGACTTGCCTGTTTACAGGTTGTTCTGTAATTTACTATATAAAAAATACTCGATATTTCGAGCTTGTAAGTCACACATCAAATAAATTTTAAAAACTCTGAAAAGGTCTTGTAAATAAGTTCCATTTTTGATTGAGGGGTGGGATTGGAATAAATTAGACCTTTCAATCAGACAAAGTCCATCATTAGCTAGTTTTAAAAGAGCTTAAGAAATGTAAATAGTCTTTAGTCTAATTTTTATATATTCATATATTAGTCTATATTTTTCCTTTTTGTTCTATTTTAATTTTGAGGACTCTTTTGTAAATCACTTATCAGTGAAATTGATTTCCTCAAAAAAGGTGGTCGTCGTTGTCGTCATCCTCGCTGTCCTGATCATCATCATCATCATCTTGCAGAGAAAAAAAGGAAAGACTAAGAAAACCAGAGGAAGTTTGGAAACTCTTGACCTCTAACTGTTGTCCAATGCAGTGCATGACAGAATTTGCTTTTAATGATGTGGTCTCCAGTGAGAGACGTTTTAAGGAAAAAAAGCATGGAGGAACAAAGGAAACTGGATTCTTCAATTCCTCCACGAACACTCCCAGGGCTCCGAGGGAAAAGGAACTTTAATTTGTCGTCAAAGGTAGGACTATCTGTAAAGACATGTGGTAAAGAACTATGACGGCAAGAAAGACAGAATGAGAAGGACAGAAAATGATTTTAAAGCAGGAACTAAGCAGTATGTCCATAGAAACACAGGGGGTCGTCACGTCAGCCTTAAAACGGCGAACTGCATAGCATGGCTGCAGTTTATCATAAAAGCTGTCGGAGACTATCAAAAAGGTATCCACTTGCCCTCATGTTATAATTTAGGAGGCATATACATGTACAAGGAGGTGGAAAAAGAATTCAACGCCAGGGGAGAAAAGCCTGTGAGTTTGTCTCAGTTTTACGAATTATGGAACTCCCATTTCACTGAAGTTAAAATTCCAAAGGTAGGTAGGGACTTTTTGTAATATGTAACAACTAATTATTAAGCAATCCTGTGGAAGTCTAACACTTCTCATATGTAATCACTTCTTTTTGTTCCAATAAATGCCTTTGAAGTATAATATTTTTCAGTTTAAAAGATAACTTCCACCACGTGCTTTTTTGACATCAGTTCACTTGTCTCTAGAGCATCTATTTTTCGAATTTACTTATGCTGTAGCAGGCGTTAACTAGGGAAAAGCTTTATCATGTTCAGGATTACATTTCACCGCCAACCGGTTAGCTCAGTTGGTAGAGCACCTGACTGCCGTGCGGGAGGTCGCGGGTTCAAACCTCGGCCGGACCAACACTCAGGGTCTTTAAATAACTGAGGAGAACGTGCTGCCTTTGTAATGACACCTGCAAATGGTTAGACGTTCAAGTCTTCTCGGACAAGGACTATATAAACCGTAGGCCCTGTCTCCTGCATCTTCAGCGTCTTATGGTTAGCAGGGGACGTTAAAGAACCCACACACTATTCGATAAGAGTAGGGGACGTAGTTCCCGGTGTTGTGGTCTATCTTCGTCATTCACATCATCACTCATCATGGGTTCGGTGGGCTCATAAATGGACTGATAGCGGCTGCCAGTGGCGCCTTTGTATGCTGACGTCCGGGCCCACTGCAATAAAGCAATGTAAAAGGGACATGTATGTTTGTCCTCTCACTCGCGACATTACACATTACACATTACACATTTAGTTAATGATGTAGACTTTCATGAAACAAATTCCAATCTGAATATGTTTTTGTTTGGGTGCATCCATATATTGCTTTACAATGTCTCCATTATTTTCAATCAGGAAAATAGATTTGCAAAATGCAGGGACTGCACAGAGTATAAAAGGGAGGTACAATCCACCATGGAGAAAATGAAATAATTCACAAGCTACTTGATGAACATCTCAAACTGGTCATGTAAGTACTGCTAGCAATTATATGTTATGGTAGTGAAGTCAAGAAAACTTTCATTTAAACGGCCAAGGAATGTTTCCAATGTTTTGGTGTAAAAACAGCATAGCTAGCTCTTTTCAATTTCAGCTGTTCTGTCGGATATGCAAATTATTCTTTCCAAAATGTTTGATGAATCTAAAAATATGCAAAACAATTTCTTTACTTTTCTTAAATGGGCCCTTTGCAGTTTACGATCACATGGTACAAAAACCGCCATGCTGGAGAGCAAACTGCCCACTGGGACCTCCAAAACAAAGCAACTTAACTAAATATTCTTTTGTTTTGGAGGTCCCAGTGGGCGGTTTGCTCTCCAGCATGGCGGTTTTTGTACCATGTGATCGTAAACTGCAAAGGGCCCATTGGAGCATAAGGCAAGCAGAATCGAGATGTCAACAATACTTTCAGTCAGTTGATCTGATTTTAATTTCTGTTTTAACAATTTAGGAAAGAATGAGAAAACTACCACCATCACTGTTACAAGGAAAAGAGACATCCAGAAAAGTGACTATCATTCTGGATGGCATGGACAACAGCAAAACCCATCTCCCACAAGAAAGAAGGATCTCAAAGGAGCATGCCAATGTTTCCAGGCTGAAGTCACATGTAGTTGGAGCAATAGTTCACAGTGGTCTGTCAAATCATGGAAAAGAAATCTTCGCATGCTTGGATTTATTTGAGTGGCCACATGATCCCAATCTCATTGCCAATGCACTCATCTGTGTCCTTGATAAGTTCAATCGATTGCATGGCTTGGCACCTGTTTTGTACCTTCAGCTTGATAATCGTGTTTGCGAGAACAAAAACAACGTTATCATATGTTTCCTTGCCTTCTTGGTGGATTTAGACATTTTTGAAAAGGTATGTTGCAAAATGACTAAATAAGTTATTTGTCTGATGCATAATGAGCGCCATAGAGATGGTTTGAATGTTAGTCTTTTCTTTCCTCCGCTCTCTTATCTTCCTTTCTCATGCTCTCCTCTATCTACGTTTTTATTGCTTATTGTGGTTTTAAGGTGGCCTTTTGGAGTTGTGAGATCAGAGTGCATATGGCTGTTTTGGTGAAACGTCTTAACACGGTTTTCATAGAATAAAGTCATGTATACATGGAAGGGATGGTATTATGGAGGAAAAAATGACAAACTAAAGAGAAATTCAAATCTCTACATTGTATAATAGATACGAAGTTACAGATGATTTAAAATTCTTGGACATGATTAATAAAACAACATCAAAATTATTAAAGAACAATGATCATCAATGCTGATTATCATCGCACAGTAATCTATAACATATTCTTGGTTTTTTTTTTGTAAGATTTGCTGTGACTTTCTCCCTGTTGGACACACATGAAGACATACATGCCTTCTTTGGCGTGTTGGCTCAGTTTATCAGACTGAGAGATGCGTATGACATTGATGGTAATTAAGTCGATATAAAGTATAACCAAGGCTAAGATCTTTGAAATAATTATTATAAGCCAGCTGCAGAATCAAAGCGAGACTAGCAAATATTAATTAGAGTGGGGGCAACAGTTGCTTACATATTTTGCTATCTTTTTATTGAACAGATCTGATAAGGGTCATTGAAGAGTGTATGCATCTTCCACGCCTGATTACTTTCCGCCTTGCCCAAATATTTGACATTAGCACGTTGATGAAAACATGTAGAGAGACTTTACATGAGCATGTACATGCCCACTGCTTCAAGTTCACGAAGAAGGACTCCAAAGTGGTCATGTACTATCGCAGACGACGAGCAGTTGTACGACTGTGACTGTGATCCTGTCGCCCTTGACTTGCGCATACAGTGTGAAGTTCAAATAGCAAATACATAGTATGCTGTAAACGGCATGATCCCTGACAAGCACCACCACATCTCAAACTCCAAAAGCGGACCGCGTGGCACAGTTCAGAAGGGTTTTAGCTGGGAGCTATGGTCGCAATCGCCAACACGTGAAATGGAGATACGATTACTTAGTAGTGCTAATGTGAGACAAAGAAATGCTGATTCACTGGTTGATGGACGAAGGCCTGATATCAAACAAACATTTTTGTCCAATGTGCGGTGAAGAGATGAATTTAAGGAGATGTGAAGATCGATCTGACGGTTTGAAGTGGGAATGCAAGAGACAAGAAAATGGGAAAAGGCACAAGGCAGAGATATCAATCAGAAAAGGGAGCTGGGTCGAGAAAAGCCGAATGACACTAGAGGAGATTCTGAAGCTGACATATTGGTGGTGTCAGGATCTAGATCAGGTGCAGATCAAACACGAGTTGGGACTTGTGGAAGGCACAGGTGTTGATTGGGACAGCTTCTGTAGTGAAGTTTGCAAAATAACTCTACTTGAAAACGGTGAAAAACTTGGCGGAGTGGGGAAAATCGTTCAGTTTGACGAGAGTAAGTTCGGAAAAAGAAAGTATCATCTGGATCATCATGTGGAAGGGCAATGGGTATTCGGTGGGATAGAGGAAAACAGTAGGAAATGTTTTCTAGTGGCAGTCGAGAAACGTGACGAAGCGACACTACTACCAATTATTCAAAAATGGATCACACCAGGCACAATTATCGTATCGGACTGCTGGAAAGCATACTGCAATCTCGAGAACCATGGTTATGAGCATGGCACAGTAAATCAACGATGATGGTGACCATACAAATAAAATTGAAGGACACTGGAGGCAAGCAAAGTGCAAACTTCCAAAATTTGGTGTATGAAAACATCTTTTTTCTACATACATGTATTTAGCAGAATTCATTTGGAGATATTTGAATAAGGACGCAGACTTGTTTGCGTTTTTTGGACGCTGTTAAGAAGGTGTATGATACATGAACTAAATAGCGTTTATCATAAGAAAAAAAAGCTGAGAGTGAATATTTTCAAAGTTTTGTTGTACTTTTAATGATTCCCGCTTCGCAGTTTCGGTCTTATTTCCTTTATAATTGACGCAAATCATTTAACTGAGATATTTGCATAGAGACAAAGACTTGTGTGCGGTTTAAAGAAAGATGTCATTTAAGAAGGCATTTGCTGCATGAACTGCAGAGTGTTTATCACAAGCAAAGTAGCCGTTAGTGGAATATTTGAAATTAAAGGCAAGTGATTTGAACTGCTTTTCTGTGCTGAGATATACCTTTAATATACATGCCTTCTAAATTAAATCACTTAGGAACTGTTCGTTGGATAGCCAAGGGTGTTCAATCACGCAATGAACAAACTACTAGCTGGTGTGCCGTCGACACAACCACCAGGAACAATAACCAGAACGACCCTGGATAATGCAGCAGCTTTCGTGAATCACCTGGAGTCGCAGAAAGAAATACTCTGTCAGGTAAATCAATAAGCACTCCTTAACTAGCACACTACTATTATTCCTTATATTACCTTTATTACACACTTCACTCAAATTCGTTACAAACACAGACCACACAAAAACCTAGATACCCGTTCAGTATAATAGACAACTAGCCACGGACTACTAGCCCCCCATCTGAAGATATTTCTTGTTGACTAACTTGTTTCTCGATCCATGAGCTTTGCTAAACAATCATCATTCTTTAATCCACGAGGAGATTCATATCTACTTGCAAATTCAGTAGAAAAATTAAATAATGCGGTATAACAATAATTGTGCATAAAGCTTTATTCTGAATAAAATGAATTATTAAATAAATTTTGTATGCCGTTATTTAAAACTTGTTTGCCTTAAATCTTTTATCTAACAATTAGACTACGAGTCCGAGTTTTCTACGCTCTTAGAAAACAAGGGCGAGCAGTCACTGCTTTATACTTTTCACAAAAATTGACCATGACCAACCTTCACTTCTCTTACCATAATCAACATAGTTTGACCACCACATTTCTTTCAGTTTCTTAAAGAAATCACCAACGCTGCCTCGGAAAATACCATCAAACAGCCCACCCGTCAGACAATCCGGGAGAACATCCTCATCACCCAAGGTTCTGTGGTGTCATATCATTCTTTTAAACATGGAAAAAGAACAGTGCGTATGATAGCTGAAACCGAGTACGCGGAGCAACAGAGTCACTGATGTAAGATGGCTTTGGGAGAATTGCAGAATTCAGAATTCCCCGAGCCAGAAGTTCCTGCAAGCTTTTTGTTAAGAGCAAGCCGAACCCGTGGCCAAATAGCGTCGACATTAATGAACAGGAATTTGACATTGCTGTAGCAAAACCATTACATAATGATTTAACAACTCCTATGAGAGCTTATCTTCAAAATAATGACTACATCCAAGAATAGGAACAACGTCACCTAACAGATCGTTGTTCAATTAAGTTTTCTTAAAGTGCCACTGAGACAAAATTTTTCGAATTCATTGTTTTTGCAAATTCTGAGTCTTTAAGTGGTACTTACTCACCTGTCCAAGCCGTTGTGTCCAACAAGCGCGGGAAGATCGTTTTTTTTTACGGTTTTTCCTGAGAATTTTTTGTCCGCCATTATCAAATCATGCTCCTGCAACCCCATAAGGCCTTGCTGCTTTGTGACATCATACTCCTAACCAACTTGGCTCACATGGCAAATTTTGTTATAACATCTCTATATAGTTCGCAGTTAACTGGCTTCGCAACGTGAATCTAGCGCTCTATTCGAATCGAATCGTGCCTGATCGATGTGTAGTACACGGATACAGCAATAGATCAGATATGAATGTGTATTTCTGCTCATTTTTGTCCTACAATTAAAAAAGAGAGTGAGATAAGTGGTTGAGATTCGTGCACACTCACCGCACGAACTTCAACCTGAGCAGAAAGTTTGTGGTGGGTGTCAGTCCATTTCGCGGAGGAATGTTTTTCAACAGCGTTTTACATAGAAGGTTGTCGTCGTCAGCTTATTCTTGGCTCAACTCCCACAATATGGAAGATCAAGCCAGGGAAACAAACAACAACACCGCAAGGTAAGCCTTGTTTAATTTTATCTAAGCTTCAGTATTGTGTCAGCCATGAAGTTTTTTCAGTTTTTCATAGAAGTATGCTATATGTTAAGTCCCAGACATCTCTGCGATTTGTAAATATATTTTCAAGTAACTCATCAAGTTTGGTATTGTTCATATCGTCGCGCTATCGTACTTTAGTTTTTTATCTCTTCTGTTTATTCCAGTCATGTGGCACACTCGTAAGATTCTGGTTTACCGAAGAGCCTTTCAATGGTTTCCAAAATTTTCAAATCAACCGGAAATAATTTACTGTTTTTTTTTCTCAAACACAGGTTTCTATATCTACTTTCCATATAGATCATAAATGAACTGTAACATTTCTTAAAGTCACCAGAAGTTTCATCCCCAGAAGCTGGACACTCGGTAATTTAATGGGCTTTTAGATGTAGGCGCCTTCTAATCTGGTAATTGCTGTTCTTTTCGCTGGATAGAGACAATGTTGTGAGCGAAAATAGTTTTCGTTGGAGCGTTTTGCTGTGTACATTTCCGTTGACCTAAAATAAGCTCAAATGTCCCAGTTTTGTACCCATTGCGAAATCTTTTTGAATAAAATGGCAGTTTAAACTCAGTTTCCTAAGCGTCGGTTTCCTGGTCCTCACCTTGTACACCTTTTTTACCACATAACCATGAAATATGCTCATTGGCAGGACAAGATGCTAAGAGTTTCACAACTATGCATGTGCTATAATTATGATCTTTGTTTACTAAAGGCATGCAAATCCCATGGAGCTGATCCAGATGAAGCTTGCTTAGACTGCTTACGATCAAAAGCAAACATTGGAAGGTAATTTTATTTTTCTTTCTTTTTGAAGTGTAATCAGATGTCCAATCCAAAAAAAAACAAACAACCAAAATACATAAATTAAAATGGCTTTCTTTATTTAACTGTTTTTAACAAGTAAAAGAACCAGCACAGAAGTCCCTTGATAAAAAACTTAATAGAGACGAAGGATTTCCTTCTATGCCTTCAAATGGAAAAAAAAATCTTAATATGTATAGTAATGTTTAAAAACAGATTTTGAGTGGGAGTTCAAATAGGTTTAATTTACTTGCAAGATTGAGTGTTGGTTTAAGAGCCTGCACTGCAATCAGTTCTGGTATTGCCAAATATCACATTTGGAATCTGATATCTTTTCTGGAAACCACTGTTTCTATTTGACAGCTTTTTTAATTGTATTATTATCATCATCATCATTATTGTTATTGTTGTTATTATTATTGTTATTTTTTTGCAGGTGTTCAGGCCTTTGTGATGACTTAAACTTTCTTCTGGAGGAAGATTTATGTAACATAAATCTCTGCTCCTTGCATTGTGAAATGCCAAATTACGAACAGCTTTTGGGTTCTCACAAGGCTAAAAGCCACATTTTAGTGACATTTGATCTATATTAAACGGTTAGATAATCCATGGCCATATTTAAGTCATGTTTAATTACTAGAAACCTGACTTAAATTGACGACTTAATCATAGTCAGGTTTAAGTCTCCCTTAAACTTACATTAATTTTGTCAGAAGATTTAAATGCATTTAGGTAAACAGTAAATATGTTGTATATTTGTGATTTTGTTTAGGCTCATTAAATGGGCATTTAAGTGAGTAAACTTAACTTTTCAGTAATTGAAACCATAAATCACTATATTACTGGACACTTCACTGGAAAGGAAAAATCATGGCCTGGGTACGTCATGTGCGGTGTAATAAGCCAGTTAATTTGACGGAGCTCATTTATCTTTACCGAAACTAAAATTTTCTGACTTGCATTTCGTTTGGACGTTTCAGAATGTTCAAGTCAACAAGGTGCGAAGATCTACACTGAACTTACACCATTTTGTTAATGCCATCGAATGTATTCTGTTCATAATCTTGCATGGAGGCATAAGTCTTAGAATTCATATCAGTCTTTACTATAGACACACTGTAGCTAGCTCTTCAGTTTCACTCACATTATGCATCTTTACGAGAATTTGCGCTTCCATTACAACTTCACGCCGCTTTAAATGTGTCTTTCTGAAATGGCTTACACCTCTGGATGTTGTAGCTTGAAGGCTCAGTTTATTCCCTTGGGCATTGCTTTCGGTAGCATCCGAAAGCGTCTCGAGTAACTTCGGTTTTATTCGGTTTGAAAAAGGTGAGATATTTTTTAAAGAGACCTCAAAGAGACTTCAAAAGACTGGAACAATGCTACAATTAAGGGACCATGGGCAAACTGACTTGTGAACGTATCCTTTTGTTCGCGATGTGTGAATGATTATGAAGTAATCCGAAGTAATCATCGCAGACATTTTATAGATTTGGCTTCTTCGCAATGTATTTTCAAATTTTGTAAGCTTAAGCTTGTGTATTTTTGAATGCAGATCATATCGAGAGCTTTAAAAAGAGATCTTGAACGAGTTGTTTTGGTCACGGAACGCCAAAACTAGATTTTTTCGTAGAGCGGCCGCCATAGTTAATTTATTTGTAAACACGTTCCGATGCGTGGTGAATGCCCAGATCACGTAATGGATTTGAACTTTTCCTTTGACCACAACTTTTTAATCAGATGCTTTCGAGGAGCTGTAAGGAGAGATTTAATGATGATTCTTTTATTTTGAAGCCGACTGAGTGCTCGATTCAAAGCCGCCGGCAAGTTTTATTCACAGCAGTGTCATGTTTCATGTTATCTGTTCCTCCCAGAATATGTATTTGATGACTTTTTTCTTTCTTTGCTCAATAAAGAAAGTTCAATTAAAATTCCTTGATTTGTATTTTTTTAATAAAAACTCAGCGAGTTTTATCATTTTCCTTCATGTAGCCACGTTCCCGCGCGTAAGTGGAAATTCCGACAGCGGCGGCGTGTAACTTGTTATTAGTTTTTGTATTTTTTTATATTTTTCCCAAAAAACTCAGCGCGTGTTATAATTTTACTCCATGCAGCCACGTTTAGCCCCGCTCGTAAGTGGAAATTTCGACAATCATGGCGTGTAACTTGTTAAGTTTTTTATTTCACGATAAACAATCAAGGCTTTTTTTATCGTGTATATATTTGTTTTCGGTTTCGATTCGAGTGAGTGCACTTCAGTCAAAAAGATTTTACGCAGGGAATGTTAAAGCAAAGGCAACGAGAAACGAAATAGGGTAAGAAAAGATCAGCAAATAAAAATGTTTAACACCAAAGTTGCATTAATTGCGACATGCAACAAGTTTTGTAACTGCTGCTTTGTACTAAGGTAAATATACTCCGCGGTCATAAATTCAATTTGCGTGCGCTCCTGTGTTTTGGAGAAAGAAACCCTCTCTTGATCGAAATGTTGACTCGGAAAAGTTAAAAAGGCGATTATGTAGAATTTTCGACCTTTACGGCCTTCAAAAAATTGTTCACTTGAACACGATTCTTGTAACCAAAATTTTGCTGAGAGCGTAAATATTGACCGACGTGTCTGGTCATTCGGTGGTAATTTACAAAAACCTCCCTTCGTCAATTAATAAAGATATCTGGTTCAAGTTTGAAATTGACAAGAATGGTGGCACCAGCTGTGGTAACACATTCTACATGTATGAATTTAAAATCGATCAAGCAGACATTATCGTAGCCCCTAGGGTTTTATTTCTTCTCTGTTAACAAAAGAAAAATATCTCACCAACATCAAAGAGCTTGCGCTCTTCGGAAACATGCGGTGTTGTCGGCAGAACATCGTTATGAATAAGTGATGAGTAAGAACAATAGCGTGAATATATGACTGCTCAATGACCCCAGAATTTGGGGTACACACTTAAAGCGGCGTGAAGTTGTCATGTCCTTAATTCAGACTGTAATTGTAAGGAAAAAACAACAACAACAACAAGCAAACAACAAAAATAACAACAGCTATAACAAAATGTGAACTGAATAGCATTTTTTATCACTTCGGAAGAGACTGGTTGAGGGATAACAAAATAGCTTTTTGGCACCAAAACAAGGACAGTATTTTATCATATAATCATGTTATTAAACAACTAATCTGATCTTGGAATTACATTTTACGACAGTTAATAGTAACAAAACAAAGAAGGCCAAAGAAATTTTACCGTTTGTTACTACTTATATTATAAACCGGCTACACGGAATCTTAAAAAAAAAGATTCTCATGAAACACTGACATATCATTCAACAGCAACCTAGACTTGCACATATCTTTAACCATCCATGGGTTAATAGTAACAAAACAAAGAAGGCGAAAGAAATTTTACCGTTTGTTACTACTTATATTATAAACCGGCTACACCGAATCTTAAAAAAAAAGATTCTCATGAAACACTGACATATCATTCAACAGCAACCTAGACTTGCATATATCTTTAACCATCCACCAATTGTATCTTACAGGAAGGAAAAATCACTGAAGGACGTTTTAGTTCGCGCAAACGTTCCTTCGATCACGCCGCAATCATAAAAACTTGTAAACAAAAAAGCACTGTCAAAAGGTTTGTTTTCAAACCAGAAGGAATTTACATATGACCTTCTGCTAGCAACACGCTCAGCTTGCGTTCGCGCATCTCTTATTTAATAACCGCAACTCAACTGAGCAAACAAAAATAGCCCCTGATCATTTACTAACCGCTCCTTCGTTTTCACTTTGAACCTTTCAGTTGATCATTTATAGCGGCAGCTGTTTACTAAGCTGGAGAATAAACCAGCGTACTGTAGTGAAATTGCAAACAAGTTTGTCAAAGAATCACTTTCCTAACATAAAATCGAAGGGTTAGTTTTCCATGTTTCGATGAAGAGAACATTTCTGGCCACCATATCAGTTCAAATTCGCGCGTTGCTCTTCCTTCGCCATGCCCAACAACAATTTGGATATGCTGCGTCGGCATTTGGTTTGCCGTGTGACTGTGAGCCTTTGCTTTGGCCGCCTCAAGAGTGTCTCTTCCTCTTTGTTCCTGGTTAGAGCCAGTAATCTCCTTGTCTCCAAGGTAAGACTTTTTTAAATTGAGCGTTATACCACTTCTCTTCTCTAGGGCGGCTACCACATCACGTATGTGGTAATCTCTGTAGTCTAACACTTAACAGGTTTCCTTCCATACAGGTGGGCGTAAGTGCCGCTTATCTCTTACACTGTTAGGGAATGCATTGGGCATATCCGTCAGCAAAGCTTCAAAATAACTTTGTGGCACATCGTATCTTTCTACTCGACACCATTTTCCTAATAACCACAAAATGATTAGAGTCTTATAGTAAGGGAATGACATGCAGGATTATGCAATGGTTATGTGTTTTGCTAGTCGTTGTTTACGCTTGCTAAGCAAACGTGAACATTGGTTTTACTTCAGTGTTTTTTGGTGCAGCAGCACGCTCAAATGTACAGTGAAAAACTTGAAATGAGAAATTTTTAAGTGTGACAAAAAAACCGTGTCTCCTCACTAAGTTTTTCTCAGTACAGATGGGCTGTTTATCAATTAAGACGGAATCCGCTAGATGTTGGAGTAACAAGTGGACAAAAATCCACTACCAAGATTATTTACATTGTATTGCACACTTCTGTAGGGCTCTTTTAATTATCTTCTCAAAACAATTCATTTCTAGAAACACCGAACGTTGAAAACGAATGTTGAACTTCGTATGAAACGCTTAAAAGTTTTGGTGAAATGAAACTGATGATAGAATTTTGCCTGTGTTTCCACAAAATCACTGAACTTTGAAATTTATTTTCTCTCGTTCCCATGGGAAATTATTTTTTGGTGTTATGTCAGGCAATTATTTATGTATTTAGCTTTAAAAAAAATGTAAAAATGACTGTAAAATATTTAAAATTACTCTGGTACAGATTTTTGTCCACTAAAACCTGAAATTGCTCCATCTTCTATCAGATTTCGTCTTAAAAGCTAAAATTCTGCTGAACACATCACATCCGAGTTAACTTGTTCATGCTTATTTTTTACTTAACATACAAATTTTTAAATTTGACAAATTGGACAAATTTGTCTAACGCAATGATGTCGCGTCTTGAAATCACGATTTGAACCATTTTAGAGCTGGGCATGCATTTAGGCATCTGATTCCTCTAGACAGATATTAGGGAGTTAAAGAAGCTACTACGGCGATGCCGAAGACAATGTCGATTAAAAAATGACTTTATATTTTACCTACGAATCTCAGGATACTCTTAAGTCATTAAGTTTGTTTAGCAGTGTCAAAGCTATCGCAAAACTGCAATGAATTTGTAATAGAATTTTAAAAAAATTAGCCGTCGTAGTTCACGTTCATCAGACAACGCAGAATTGGTCATTTCACATTGTTGTTTTGCAGAGGACGGCAAAGAAATGTACAAAGGGTTACAACGCACGTGCACAGCTATTGTTCATTAAACCTTTTGTTTAGTGACGTTGCCATTGCCGTTGTGGTTATCTTAAACTCCCTATTGTTATGCTAGAACAGTTCTTCTCTTACGTATACTCAGTGACGACACACACAAAACTGCACGGCTTCGTTGCCTATGGCAACAATGTGGTGACGTTGATTCCT
The DNA here is from genome assembly GCA_019787425.1 of Platygyra sinensis. Taxonomy (NCBI): domain Eukaryota; kingdom Metazoa; phylum Cnidaria; class Anthozoa; order Scleractinia; family Merulinidae; genus Platygyra; species Platygyra sinensis. Next base: position 45,019 of record JAHPZR010008115.1, read on the forward strand.
CAACCTGTCTTTTAAATGTTCACAGTGGGGATTGTCGGTGCAACCGTATTCTTGCAATGTCGTCCGTTTATTTGTTCGCGAGCGAATGAACAATGACTCTTTTATGAGCAGCATCCGAGAAAAGACGACATTTTACACTATTACTATGAAGTGACTTTATTAGGGGTTTTATTTAAACATGCAAAAAAGATCACACTCACCTTTGGCTTTTGGATGCAAGCAGGAATTTATGCTTTCCGCGATGCCTGCAATCCACAGTTTATATGCTGTAGGTCTATGTCCTTTGAATTTGTTTGAAGGAAGCTGCACGACCTCGTCTGCTTTATAAAATGGCAAAAAGGAAATTGATCGCGCTCCACGGTACTTCACAACTCGATGTCGTGAAAGGGCATTTGTAGTACTGAAAGAGCAAAAGCAAATGTCGCAATGCGTCTTATACACCGCCTTCGCCATGTTTAATTGGATTTTCAAGTTTCAAATGTTACTTGTTGAATAATTAACCTTTTGACCGGAAGGGCTTTCCCAATGTATGGCAGTATTTACTGGTCAGAAGTACATTTGACGTCAAATTTCTTTTGTTGTCCAAATTTCTCATCAACTAAACAGACTGTGTGGCAAAATGATAGAAGGTGACAATGAGAAATATTGGTATTTTTTAATGCGATTAACCAGAAGCGAAACCTCCCATGCGAGATCTGGATTTCGCAACTAGATTAGATCTCTTTGGTCAATATTTTCAGGAAAAAAAATGGCAAGAAACAAATGAAAGAAGAATATGAAGGATAAAAGCAAATTCAAGGCTCTTAGAATTGCAGCAAAGAAGCGGTGGCAAAACAGACGGGCGGAAGCAAAACGCCTAAAGCACGCAGTCGAGCACGTCGCGGTCTCTCCCGAGTCAAGAAAAGTCCTATCGCTGTTGGTGAAAACGGAGAACCAAATCCTGCAACTGCTCTCATTCAACCTGTAGAGCCATCAATAAGCTGTCCCCACGATCAACCGGAGCAAGTCCAGGTACAGATGGATGGTGCTGCTGGACCTGAAAAAATCGCCGACGTGAAAGCGGAAGGAGAGCAGGTCAAACAAATTAATACCACGGAGATAGTCAGAGCCAACAAGTTCTTGGGTTCAGGTACCTTCGGCATGTGCCATCTTGCCCACTACAGGGGAATTTTAGTTGCGGTAAAAGAATTCAAGCCAAGACGATCAAGATCTTTCAAAGAAGTGAAAGGCGATGTTTTAAACAAGGCCTGAATGATAAGCCACTTGGGTGACCACCGTGGACTCCCCTTGCTTTTTGGAGTAATCACGAAGTCAGCACCATTTTGTATTGTAACAGTTCCATGGGGACAAGGCACAAAGTTTAACGCTTTACAAGGCCATGAAAAGATCAGATAGATTAGAGCTGGACAAGCCACACTGGCTTTGCATCTTAAGAGGCATTATCGAGGCCCTCAGCCATGTCCACAGCAAGAAAATTTTACACAACGACTTGAAGTCAAACAATATTTTGCTCGAAAAAAGTGGTAAAAATTTCAATGCAGTAATAATTGATTTTGGGAAAGCCCATTTCATATCCAATCCTAAAGCATGGATGTCCTTGTCTGCATCTGCACAAGAGCAGTACCGGCAGTCATATCCTCACATCGCGCCGGAAATCGTCAGCGTAGAAGGCCGACAGAGTGTTCAGTCGGATGTTTTCAGCGTCGGTAGAATTGCTCTTGGCATTTGAAATTTATTGCCAACTGCAACAGCGCTTTCACTGAAAGCTGCAAGACAAGCTGTGGTAGACAATCCAGCTAAACGGCCAAGTTTGGGGGAACGTTTGTTACACTGTCGACACTGTTGATTCTTTGTGTTTTTTCCGGCAACGATATATTAACTTTGGGGTTTGCCGTTTCCTTTTTATTTTTTCGAAGTAATTTGTATATTTATAAAGATAATTTTTTGAAGATATTAGTGTTTAAAAAATCTTGCGCGATTCGACAAGTTTCGTGGGTTTCCAACCGACAAAACATGTCGGGCTCGGCCTGGCAGACTAATTGGAATTCCTAACCAGTTTTAAGGCTTTTTAGCCGGGTTCTTATATTCAAACTTATATCTACTTTTTATAGACATTTTGGACGAATAAGTGTTTCTTTTAATTCCAGTGGTCAGTTTGTTTAAGTCTTTTGCTGATCACGTGGTTGGTTACATGTATAAAGTTATTTGAGGCCGGCCAGCTATGCGGGCACAAAGCCAAACTGTTATAGTGGGTTTCACGCTGATGAAACACGCCAGGCTCAGTGTTAGCTACCAAATAATTCCCAGCAGACTAATAAGTTTCTAGTTTAACAGCCTTTTAAGTCGACTTAAGTCGGTTCTGGTTCATCATATTTGAAGTAATTTGTATATTTATAAACATAATTTTTTGAAGATGTTAGTGTTTAAAAAGTCTCGCGCAATTCGATAATTTTCGTGGGTTTCCAGCTGACGATAGATGTCGGGCTCGGCCTGGCAGACTTATTGGAATACCTAACCAGTTTTACGGCATTTTAGTCGGGTTTTTCTTATATTTAAACTTATATCTATTTTTTATAGACATTTTGGGCGGATAAGTGTTTCTTTTAATTCCAGTGGTCAGTTTGTTTAAGTCTCTTGTTGATCGCGTGGTTGTTTACGTGTGTAAAGTTATTTGAGGCCGGCCAGCTATGCGGGCACAAAACCAAACTGTTGTGTTAAGTTGTTCACACTCATCATAATTGTGAATAAACTGTCAGCAAAAATGTCATAAGTTATGAGTTCCCTTTCATGCTGTGTGCGAGCCACGGTCTCATGTTACTGGACACACTCGACCTAATTTGCATAATTTTTTTCACGGGTCAACGCTCATGTTGGGGACCTTGCAAAGCACCACCTTCATGCAGATCATGATAACTGCAAATATGCTGTCCATCTCAGTACTGATGACAAAGCTTACATACATCCAGGAACATCAGGTAACCTCATAAACATGCATGAAAAAGCAACAGCAAAACCAGAGACAAATAAGAATTACAAAATTTTTCTGTTTAACTCAACATCTTTAATATAATATATGTAGCATGAAGTTATTCCAAACAGAAGGGTGTTCAGTTCTTGTATCGGACACAGATACTTAAAACAAACTGTAGGCACATGTCCTACTGCAGTTGCATGCCATGTCATTAACTTTAAATAAAATGTGTTCTTGTCAGTAACATAACTACATACCTTGATCAGATCCAGATCCTGAAGTGAATGCAGGGCTTTATATACAGTACCGCTCAAAAGTAAGTTACCACCCCTCATCTCGTTTCTCGCGAGCGAGAGTCTCGTCTCTAGAGACGAGACTCTTGTCTCGAGAGACAAGACTCTCGCCTCGCGAGAACCATTGAAGCATATATTTTGGCATAAATTACAAGCAGTTAGCTTGTCGTGAAACGATAAATTCTCGCGATGCGGAGAAGTTTACTGTGCGAGAGCATCTGGTTTTTCAGGCTCTTGTTTTACACGCCGCTTCAAGAGAAACGAACTTAGACTTACAAGCAAAAAGCCTAAAAGGAAAAGATGAAAAATTAACAACAAATACGTTCGCGAAAACTCCCGTTCGGCGGTTGCTTAATTTTTTTCATTACAGCGAAAAAGATATAAATGTCAGCTTTGAATGGAAATTTGCTTCACAAGACCCAGTACTATCATCGCTAATGAAGAAACTGGATGGAAACAATTTTTCTAAATTCAAATCAAGACGTTAGCGAAAGTGCTTGCGTGCGAAATTGGTGAGTTGCTTCCGGATTATTTTCAGTCCATGGCGCAGCGAATTTGCATACGTGTGCTTGTCTTTTGAATCGAAACTAGTTGCTTTTATGTATAAAACTGAATGTAAAAATCTTATAAATCGAAATATTAACCCCTGGAAAGAGAACTTCGGTAAATCCATCTGACAGAAAGAAAGTAAACTTTGATTACACAACAGATCGAAACGTGACATGCACGTGTCCTTTCTTAACGCACGTGGAAGACGTGAAATGGAATGCAGAAGAATTCAGTTTGAAAACTGAAAGTTTTGTTGATTTTAATTCAAGAAAGTTTAAGTCTGTTAAGCGATGGATAGAGTAATTGCGACCTTTTGGTTGAATGAATTGTGTTAATGCTAAACTTGTGTAGCAACTATACAGTTAAACAAATTAATATAACTTAGTCTCTTGATCGATTGATAAAACGCTTTTGGAGAACCCTTGGGAAAGAAGAGAAGCGTATTTATTTTTAAAACAACAGAATGGCTTTACAGAAATTTCAATAGCAAATGCTGTATGATAAGCTGTGTCACAGAACACACTTAACTGCAAAGTTACCAAAACCTGTCGATCATCGATGGAAAACAACGATTTGGTCCACAGCTTTGAAACTGGTAAATGGTCATAAACCACTCGGAAGTCAAGAACTTTCGGCGTTTGCTGATAACATGGCACTTTAAACTCTTTTCGTCGATACTTTCTTTCATGTATAACGACCTTTCAAAATTAAAACGACCTAAAGGTTAGTGAATTCATTTAATCACGGCGTTCGCGGCTTGGCAAAAGAAGCCGCTACCCTGATCGGTCGGCAAAAGAAGCCATTTCAACGTACAGGTCTAGACATACTGTGAAAGCAAAGAACGATATATTTTCGATTTAACACAGAAAAATTTACAGCATTTTCACAACTACCAATAACCATTCTCAAGCCACAAAGATTTGAGTATTTCAAGATTTACATTTTTTTAATATGAAGGTGGTAAACAACAGAATTCGGGGCGCTGGCGCTCGCAATCGAAGCTTCGTCAGATTGCAAAAACGTTTTGCTGCGTTGTTGCTGCAGTGTAAGCAATAGGCTACTAAAATCTCTCGAGAAGTTCAAGCAGCCGTACTTCCAGTTTTTTTAAGCTCTCGCGAGACGGGAGTCTCGTCTCGAGAGACGAGAATCTCGTCTCACAAGAGGGTGGTAACTTACTTTTGAGCGGTACTGTAGTTTACTTTCACAGGTGATAACTTACAGTTAACTACTTGCTGTTAACAATATTTACAGTTTTTGTTTTGTTTTTTAGTTGGTATGGATGGAACAAAACACCAGTCCCTATTACATGCATGCACAGGAACCTTTTTTGCAATTACCACACTGGGAATATATTGGGTAATTTTCCCATTATTGAGAAATTATTGGGACAAGATTTTGTACTGTTGGGAAATTAATTGAAGGCTTCGGTGGAAAAAGGGCGTTAGGTTTTTTACTGAAAAGTGAACTTTGTCAAAAACGCTCCAAATTTCGCATGCAGTTTTGTTTCCGTGCGTCAAACAATGTTCTGCATGTTTTTTCCCTGAAGTTTGCTTCCTTTTTGAGATATTACGTATGCAAAAAAACACATTTTTCCAAGGGCATCCTCTGGGGACCTTTTGTTGAATGGAAAACAAAAGAAACCTTTTGTTTCGCTAAGCGATCAACTCACTATAATACCTTAAGCTCTTACTACTGCTTCGTTAGCACAAGCGGATGAGGCGCTGAACGGGCCAGATTCGAATTTGTTTTGCCGTGACACCGGTTCGACACGAGGTCGCTCAATTTTTTTTTTTCGCTGTTCCTTTTCTTTTTTCAAAAATGAAGATATCTATTTTAAAAAAAATGCGTATACAGCGAGAATCTGGAGAGATTTTTTTATACAGCTTATTGTGACGTGAGACAACACGTGAATTTCGATCGAGCGTCAAAGCAAAGAGAAGTGATGCATGATGCAGTACAGCTCTTTCGACTAATATCTTAAGCATTGTTTTTAAGTACCTTGTAGCCTGCCTGGTGGTTGATAGGCATCATAAAGCCTTGATAACCCGTAAGTCACCAGCATGTTTTAAAGAAGCAAAACGTGTTCTGTAACTTCCAACGCAACTGATATCAGCGGCAAGTCAGTTATCAGCGTTCGAAGTCAGGTCGATCCAGGCAGCAAAGTCCAAGAGCAGTTCTTGCCCAAGAATAAAACCCTGTCGTGAGTTGTGGCCCATTTGCCAAGCGTTGCTAGCTTCAAAGTTTGGAAAATGAGAACTGCTTTTAGACTTATAAAATTTTTCTTGCATCATCCTCCATGTTTACCCGCGCACGAGGTGTAACAGAACCTTCCCGGCATGCATTTCGATCACGTTCGGCAAGACAAGCCAAGACAAGACAAGACAAGACAAGACTCCGTAAATCACAATAATATTTAACTAATTACAGAGCGTGTTTTTTTCCTTTTTTATTCCAACATAATAATGGCCAACAAGAAGCGATCGATTGATTCAAAACATAGATCTGTGATCCAGGTTGCGTTGATTTTACTTCAAAGCGGCATGATTTGTAGTGTTTTAAACTTCTGGGATCAGGGGCCATGCAGATGTAAGGAGAGAGACCTGTACGTTGCACAGAAGAGTTAATCTGTTAATCTGTCAGCCCTACATTTTTAAGCTTATACGTTGCAGGCAGTTAAAATGAAATAGAGATAGTTGCTGTGACGCTTTAAAGTGAAATCAACATTTTAACCTATTTAGGCCTGAAATCGACGTTTTCGAGTTTACGTGCTGGGTGAAATGAACAGCTTGCTGGATTTGAAGTGAAATCAACATCCTTGCCGTCATGCCTTAACGCGAAATCGCGTAAAGTGAACTGGCTGTAATTTGAGTGAAATTAACGTCTTTGCGGTCACGTGATAACGTGAAATCACAATTTTAACGGTTTTAAAAACCTGAAATCGACATTTTTTAAGGTTACATCTTGATTGTTCTCCTTGGCCTAACACTGCACTAACCCTAACGCGTCCTGACCTTAACTCTAACGTTATCCGAAGCGCTAACCCTAACAATGAAGCGCTAGCGCTAACCCTTGGCAATAACCCTCACCCTTCAACGCTAACCCTAGTTTCAAGCGGTAACACTAAACGTTAACTCTAAGCCTAACCTTGTTCCGTAACCCTAGTTTCAAGCGGTAACCCTATTTCAAGCGGTAACCCTAGTTTCAAGCGGTAGCCCTAAGCGTTAACTCTAAGCCTAACCTTGTTCCGTAACCCTAGTTACAAGCGGTAACCCTAGTTTCAAGCCGTAGCCCTAAGCGTTAACTCTAAGCCTAACCTTGTTCCGTAACCCTTCAACGCTAGCCCTAGTTTCGAGCGGTAACCCTAACCCTAAGTAAAACCCTAAGGGTTTAAGTCCTTGCGGTGGCGTGATAATGTGAAATCAAAATTTTAAGTCTCTGTAAATGACCTGATATCAACATTGTCTAGCTTGCGCATTGCGGGAAATTAACATCTGGCTGTAATTTGAGTGAACTGAACGTCTTTGCGGTCGCATGTTAATGTGAAATAAAAGTTTTAACGGTTTTAACCTGACATCAACACTTTTTGAGGTTACACGTTGCAAAAGATCAATATTTTGCTGGATTTTAAGTGAAATTACCGTCTTTGCGGTCACGTGCTGACGTGACAACAAATACAGGGTTTTTTGCATACGTAATATCTCGAAAACGAAACAAACTTCAGCAAAAAAGCATGCAGAACATTGTCTAACGCACCTAAACAAAACTGCATGCGAAATTTGGAGCGTTTTTGATAAATTTCATTTTTGAGTAAAAAACCTAACGCCCTTTTTCCACCGAAGCCTTCATGAAATGGAATGGATTGAAATGCAAATTTAATTAACTGAGTTTCAATTAATTAAACTTCATTTATGTGAAGGCTTCGGTGGAAAAAGGGCGTTAGGTTTTTTACTGAAAAGTGAACTTTGTCGAAAACGCTCCAAATTTCGCATGCAGTTTTGTTTCCGTGTGTCAAACAATGTTCTGCATGTTTTTTCCCTGAAGTTTGCTTCCTTTTTGAGATATTACGTATGCAAAAAAACACATTTTTCCAAGGGCATCCTCTGGGGACCTTTTGTTGAATGGAAAACAAAAGAAACCTTTTGTTTCGCTAAGCGATCAACTCACTATAATACCTTAAGCTCTTACTACTGCTTCGTTAGCACAAGCGGATGAGGCGCTGAACGGGCCAGATTCGAATTTGTTTTGCCGTGACACCGGTTCGACACGAGGTCGCTCAATTTTTTTTTTCGCTCTGTTCCTTTTCTTTTTTCAAAAATGAAGATATCTATTTTAAAAAAATGCGTATACAGCGGGAATCTGGAGAGATTTTTTTCCAGCAAAACATCGTATTTACCTAAAAGGATATCAATTTATATGTGATTTAGTACATCTCATAAGCTAAAAATGCACTACTACAGTACAGTGAACAGTCTGTTGAAAGTGTTACTGGTCATGGTTATGCAAACAAACCTTGACTGTGTTTAGTGTTGTTGCACCATCCTCGTTTATTTGTGGAAGAGGCACTTCATCTTCCCACAAAGTGTTGTTGGCTGACAACAGCTGGACCTTTGAATACATGTCTAAAGATTTGCAGAAATTATCAGACAGCATTATGTGACAGTCAGTAGAAATAATTCGAAAGAAATGGTGCTAGAGCACGGTATACACACGCTGTATTGTAAAATGCATTTGCAAGTGAAAAGAAAGTGTTACTCCATTAAAAAAAAAACAAAACAAAACTATATGCAAATTTAGCCATGCCCTTCCATGAGTGATCCTGATCTCCTTCTTGGCCATGTAGCTAGGCCTTTACTTTCTATCATCAGGATGATTTTAACCAATATAATTTGATTACCCTTATAATCACCATTTACATTCCGTATAATTTCAGCTTATTGTTCTGGAAAACTGTGACTTACTTTCAGGATCCTCATTGTGGATTCCTCCCATATAAATTCCTCTTGCTAACTTGATTTTTTTTTCTGTTGTCTTATAAATTATGACTTCATGCCTGAATGCAGGAATATATAGAAACAAGAAATACACATATTAAACACCAAATACATGAGTTGGTCAAGTAAAAAGAGAATGAATGTTCATGCAGGTAATAATTAACTGTAACTTCATTAGACTGTGTATGCAGCCATCTCTTTTTATTCCAAGTGGAAGCCCATTTGGCACCAACTTAGCTCAGTGGGAACTATGAAAGACAGCAGTATTTGTAGGCTAATAACCTTATTGAAGATGAGTTCCGGACTAAATTAAAGCCTACACAAAGTTTGAAAATGAAAAGTATACAACACCAGGGGAATGCTAAACTCAAATCAAGTCTAATTTCAGCAGTGATGCAAGTACTGCTTTCTCTGGTTAGAGCTTTATGACAGATACACGTACATGTACAGACAGGAATAAAACTCACCCAACAGTAAAATCTTCATTGAGTGCAGTTGCAACTGGTGATGATGAAGCAATTGGCTTTGGGACAGGCAGAGGTCCTGGAAGAGCTAAAGACTTCCCTGGTTTTTTACTCCTGAAATATATCGTTTAAATATACAGCAGATGTTATTGTCAATGTCTGTATATTGTGTGCAATATACATGTAATAGTCTTGCCTAATAAGCATCCATGTGGGTTTATTACTGGTTATTGTCAACAAAAATGAAGCCAATGCAAGTTTACAAAGCTTACATTGTTCATTTCAAATGAATTATCTGATTTTCTGTTAACAATGCATAACAACATCTTATAACACAGCTGAGGACTGCACAGTATGAAGGTTTACATGTACATGTACTTTAGATGATCACTACATACAACAAAGTGATTTCGTACAATGTCACAATATTGTAATTCTCCTACAAATAAATCGTACCTGATAATAAACTCTGAATGATCAGCACTAGATGAGGCTTCTGATCCAGTGCTGATCTGGATGTCAAAGTCTTGCCCCTGCAGCTGATCATCATGATCAGAAAAAGATGGAAGTGACTGTGACCTTGACTGAGGATTCCTGCATTATTAATTTGCATGCAAATAATATTAATAAATTAGAATTTTTTTTAAATGTCTCAACACTTGCATTATTTTCATTGGTTTGAAGAAAATTGCTATGGAATTTAAAGAAAGCAAAAAACAGAATACAGGTAACATTAAATTATGGCACTGCTCATAAACTCTGATCAGTTGTGTTTCCTATCAAGATTTAATTTCCTGTTTATTTACCATACTTCTGCTCACCAATTAACTACTTAAATTCCTTTTGTTCCATACCTTGATTTATGCTTCCGCTTTCCATGGTTGCAGTCATTTCTGTACTTGCGTCTGTTCTGCAAAGATTGCCCCAGTCTCCTGCGCAATTCACCTCTGTATTTGAAATGACCCAGTTGAGGACATGCTCCTGCAACCTTAAATAATTAACCTTGGGAAGTTACGAAGTGTGGATAGCTCATTTAATTTACATTTCTTGTTCTACCAAACTTCCACTCATGTTTCTATAACTCGATAGAAACACAGAACTGTGAAGTATATATGAAATAATTCATATTTGTACTGCGGTTGTAGATGAATGTGAAGAGTGATCATCGCAGTAAAATACACATTATATTATTTGCAAACCCTACACCCAAAATTGTTATATCATTGCCCCATAACCGAGAAAGAACATAAAGTACTGGAAAACAAATATACCGAAATGAAAACCTACCAGTTTAAAAAAGACTTCCCACTTTGAGTCTGGAATTTCCTCAATCCTTGGAGCTTTGCTCCAAATTTTGGCTCCCCGGGCACAATCCCTCAACATGTTCTTAAAGAAATCAATGAAAATTATTATTATTATAATTCAATCATAACTTACTGTTATTATATGGAAGTACTCTATTATTTGTGAAGGCTAATAAATAAACTCATTTTTGATGTGACACACACCCTGAAGAATGTTTGTGCTGGAACTGATTTACCGCTTGTGGCTCTTTTCATGAGGAGATCTTCAGCTGCCCAGGTGTCATGATTGGTTTCAGCTGTAGTCTGCATAAATGGAAATCACACCATTATTCTAGTTTATTACTATTGTACAAGGCTTGCTTCAGTAAAATTAACAGAAAGCAGCAGTTTTTAAGTTAATACAGAACAATGAAACAATCAAAACAGTACAATAGACCTCTAGCTTGTGCAGTTTGTTTTCCCATTATACTACAGACTAGGTGATATTCTCTAGAGAATTGTTCTTGTATTCAGTTAACAATCATTCATTTATAAACATGCAACTATTGGAAAATTTGTAAGGTAAAATTGTCAAGAATATCATCACATCGTCTCAAATGGGGGAACAAACCGTCCAAGCTAAAGAGGTGTATTAAGCAAGCATCATCACTCAAGTGAGTCTTGGGAACTTGTTTTAATTTTTTTATCACAAGTAATATGCAGTTATCTAATATATGCACACACCGGCTGTTCATCAGCTTCTTCAAATGAAGTTTCAGGCAATCCACTGTCGTTTTGATTTGATGTTGTACGTGTACCTTTCACTTGCTGCGGATAAGGGATCGACTCCATCTCAACATCATCTACAGAGCGTAGGCCATTTCGTAGTTTGATTATTTCACCCATCTTTAAGCCACAAGATTTCAAATCAGCCTCCTCAGCAACCCTTAAAGTAGCTACATCATGGATCTGACCAGGAACAACAATTACGCTCTTAAGTCATACATGTTCAAAATTGGAATCATGGAAACTAGATATTTTTGTTTCTAAAACTTATACATGTTTCTAATTCATAATTTTTTATAACGTAAATGTAAATCGCAAAATATGCTTGTGCTTGTAACTTACAAGTTGGATGCAGTGACCTTTTCTCGACCACCTGGACCATGTCAGCAACGATTATCTATACTCCACATGTTGGAGTGGGAGGGTTTTAAAACAACCTAGGACCTCAACGGCTTCAGGTCCTTGAGAAACGACCGGACTGTTTCGCATGTTGATCATCGATATCTGCAACGACTGCAACGATCTGCCAGTTTGTGAATAAACGTAAGTGACTTCTTCCTTCAACGTTTTTTTGTCTCCGACAGGATTTTTTCTTACAAGCGATTCGATCGAGCTACATGTACTGGAAATAAGGTTATAATTAATTTATGTAAATAGTAAAATTGGCGCCATTTTTTAATCAACGATCTTGGTACGTAAGATACGACTTACAGTCTTCTTGTTGCTTTTTTTCCTCATGCATGTTGAGCTTATAAGCTTATAGATAACCAAGATGCTAGTTACAGTCTTAGCTTGCTGAATATTTGCGATTTTAACTCAAAATGAGTACAGTTTTTTCAGTTGAATGCTGGACTAACATTGCTAACGAACTCGTGCACAAATGAACGAAATGCGTACTTACCATTTCCTGACTGAGAACTCTGTAAACATTTGAGCTATCTGCAAAGTTGCATCGAGCCATTAGGTTTTTTAAATCACTGTTCATTGTGCAGTCGGTTACCGAAAGCTACTAAGAACGTCCGCAAATGAAAGAAAACGACCTTCGTTCAATCTTCCCGCCGATCAAGGAGAAAAACGCGTAATCTGACCTCGAACAGTAAAACATTAACCCACTTTTACCCACAATGCCTTTCTTATGGTATCGCGTTGCCGAAGTCATTTTGCTGCAAGTTGCTTCTCCACAGAAAATGAGTCTACTCGCTGCAGCCTCAGGCAGCCTCGTGCATGCAGGTTATCTGAAGCAGTTTCGCTACCGATAACAAACTCCCGCAAAAATTATTAAGTATGGTTGATGTGATGGCCAGGGTTCGGGTTCTACTCCCAGTCCTAGGAATCCAAGGCTGCTATTGTCGAGGTAACTTTTCGAACACGAGTCGCCTGCTAGCGCTTTGTTATATTTTGTGGAAATATGGAATTCACTTTCTTTGAAAATCTTGATTATTGTTAGCGAAACTGCTGCTGTAGTGAGATGACTTCATTTCTTTGTAGAACGGACTTGCAGGAAAACAACTCGGTGACACGCCTCACCCAGAAGATTTTTCGCTTATAAATTGCTTGCTTTCTGTTTTGCTTTCCAGTTCAGGCTGTTGGTCAAAGGGAATATTTAGCAGGTTAAAGGTTTATTTACACCGTAGTTCATCTGTGGGCGTTTTTAGAATAACAGCCTCTGAAAACGTTGCATTATTGCATCACTCTTATAGCCTTCGTTCTATAAAGGCTGGTTGCGTGATCGGTAAGTGGAAATGGATTTCGAAATACACGTAGATGCATTCCTCGTTGCATTAAAATGGTTCATATTACAAAGCGGTTGCGAAACAGTTGTTGTTTACGGATGTATAAAGCTTAATAAACGAAGTTAGTCGCGTTTCGTGATCAATCGATGGATCAGCATGCCCCCAAAAAATTTGAAAATTTGCTTTTGCAAGTTATGTAAGGGTAATGTTGTGTTGTCAAGGAACATTGTGACAAGGCACGTTCAGACATACGGCACTTTCGATGGGTTTTCAACTGAAAACGTTGTTGAGTCAGAGAACACATTCCAACCCGAGGAAGAAAATGCAGGACAAGCAAGCGTCTTTTCAAGCTCAGCGTTGTTTTCTTCGCAGGAGGATTCCGATACATCAGAACCTCTGGTGAGTTATATTTTGAATGCTGTTTTACACCCATTCCTTTCCAACTTATTTAAGTAATAAGCAATGATAAAATAGTGTTTTACTCTCGTCTCTGTTAAAACCTTGACTTTTGGTCTTGTGTTATAAATTTATATAACTTAAATCCAAACGAATGCGTTTTTAACCGTTGATATGATTTTATTTGTGATTTTCTTGAATTTCCGTCGGTGAAATCGATCTTCCAAAATTTTCACAGTACATCGAATCTGGCGGGATACGAATTTTAACGCGACAGAAGTAGGGTTTGCACAGATAGTTTTTTCGACTTTTGGAAATTTGTCTTTTCCGACTGCAGAAATACTGGGCACATAGATTTCCCAGAGAAACGAGCTCCAGCTAAAGTAAAATATTTATTACCAGTCTGCCAAATTTTACAAAATTCCACCGAAGGAAAAGCAAGAAAGTTCATTGTCATGCAAGCTTGTGTGCTCATGCTGATGTCATAAAAATCGAAAATACTGACATTTTCCTTTGAGCATGTGCAGATTACTAACAAAACTTTCATCCTTGGCGCGTATCCGTTCGTAATTCTGAAGGACCTCCGTGTGTATGTGAAAACATGCAGTGAGGCCAGGAAATCCCTATGATCCCCTATGCATATGATGGGTCACTGAATTTGCTGTAGATATAATAAGTCCAAATAACCACTCTACTTCTGAAAAAAAAAAAACAGGTCTTCGTTACTGGATGTGAAATGTCGTTTTTATGGTAAAAATAACAAATTGCAAATAGATCCCTGAAACAAATTATGTTACTTTCTTTGCCAAAATTTATATCCATTTTTATGTGGGATAAATGGCAAATTGATTAAACATGCCAGTTAACAATCCTAAAAGGAAACTTCCTTTAGGGACCACATTTGCACTCAGGCTTCACAGCCACAAATTGAGAAGTTTGTTTGTTTATGCTGAATGATTATTATCTATATTATCTGCACAATGTAAATGCAGTTGCTTTGGTCAAATGTTTTGCATGTTAATAGCATAGCCAAGTTTACTACTTGTTACATCTCTAATGACATATTTGACCAAAAAGAATCTTTTTTTTTATTTTTAATTCAGCTAGGCCCAGTGACAAAGCTAAGTAAAGCCAGAGTATTCTCATGAATTATCTTGTATTGATGCAAAATTCCTGTGTTAAATAACTGGAGCTAAATTCCAGCAGTAGTCAGAGAGTTTTCAAAGATTTAAAATGACTCAGACTGTTATTGATCATTGATAAAAGTAAGTACTTGACTTATACATGTAGGATGCAGAGTTTGACAATCAGCAGACAGATGATGAGTTGACCAATGATGAGAAGATCACAATACCCAGATCAACAGATTTACAGGACAGTGATGATCTCAAAAATCTCCAGCAGATACTTGATGACAACTTTTCTGACTACGAAGACAGTAGCTATAGTGACTCATCCGAGTCTGAAACAGAAGAACTAGATGACAACACAGTGAGTATATCATTAATTCACTTACTTGAAATACAGCAAATGCCTGCCTTTAGAAATTGTACACAAACTTCCTTATAATTTATATATTAGACACAGGGTTGTTGACCTGAAGCTCGTTCGGTCAAAAGGTTCGTTTGTTGTATGTTTACGGACCAGGTATAATAATGATAATATTTATTTAATGTTTAATAACGGAACTGGCCACCAAAATAAATAAATAAATAATTATAAATTTAATCTTGATCACAGCCAAGCTAGGATGGTACCAAATGTTCTAACCAGCATTATGTCACTATTTCAGGAACTGAAAGGCGAACCTATTGATGTTTCAGACAACACATTCAAGGAGACATACTTGAATCCATTTACACAGTATGATAACATGAGGCAGAGCCCCCCTTTGTATCCTGGAGCCAAATTAAGTGTGGTGGAGGCCTTGGTACACATGTTTGATTGGTTCACATCACATCCTTCATTGAGTAAACAAGCATTCTCTGAAAACTTAAATTATTTGCATAATTACATACTTCCACAGGGAAACATACTTCCTCCATCTTATCAAGAAGCATACCAACTCATCAAGCCATTCTTAATCCCAGAGCTAGTTTATCATGTCTGCCCAAATGATTGCATCATTTTCAGAAAAGAATACAAAAATGCTGAAAAGTGCCCCAAATGCAATGAAGAGAGATTCAAAAGAAGTAGCAGAGGCAAGTATAGTCGCATACCAAAGAGAACATTCATCTATTTACCGTTATGTCCCAGAGTAGTGAGAAGTTATGGTACATCAAGTATAGCTGAATCTCTTCAAAGTCATCAAGGTAACTTGGCGGACAATGAAGGTGAGAACATAATTATTAGCGATATTCATGGTTCACCTGTGTGGAAAAGAGCATACAGCCGGGAAGGAACATTTCAGGGAGATCCTCGAGGTGTGTCACTCAGCCTTTGCCTGGATGGATTAAATCCATGGAGTAAAAACAAGACCAGCTACTCCATGTGGCCAATAGTTCTTGGGCAACTTAACCTCCCTCGGAAGATAAGAAACCTTTTCTCTAACCTCATTCTGCTTGGTATTATACCGGCTCAAGATGATGGCAAGGAACCCGCTAACCTTGACCCCTACCTTGAAATCCTAGTAGACGAGTTGCTTTGCCTCACAGACATGAGGATCTATGACGCATACAGGAAGGAACCATTTCAAGTCAAAGCTGAAGTTCTACTCCATGTGCTTGACTATCAGGGAATTGGAAAGGTCTTTCACTTGACAGGAAGTGGTTCCTATCGTGGATGTTCATGGTGCCAAATTAAGGGGACATACTGTACCCACCTTAAGAAAATCATCTACCTGGGTAACCGAAGATATTTGGCTAGAGATAGTGAAATAAGAAAAGACACCTGCAACTTTCCAGAGAAGTCAACAGAGGATAGAGCAGCGCCACTTATGAGGAAATTTACAGAAGACCTCAACTATCACAAAGCATATGACAATGCTAAAAATCAGACGCAAGCGAAGAGCATTGCAACTGCCACTGGTTGTCGTGGGCAGTATGTTTTGGCTGCAAAGTTGCCCAATTTTGACAGAGTGGCAGATGTTGTCCCTGATGCTATGCACACAATTGCTGTCTGCATGAAACACATTTTGTATTTGATCACTGGAAAAGAACCCGAAGACTCTCTGTCTGTGAGAAATGCAGAAAAGTCATTCAACCGGTTCCCAGAGTGCTGGGTCGCAAGAGAAGGTAGTGTTGAAGCTGATCTTGCAACAGAAACAAGATGTGTTCCAGAAAGAGGCAAAAGTGCACAGAAGGCACCCAAAAGGAAACTTGGTGCAGCAGGCCCTGGTGATGCCAAACAAAAAGCAAAGAAACATAGACCTTCTTCCACACAGCTTCCGTCTGCCCCATTTAGACTTAAACCTGGAGATCTTAAAACAGCAGATCAACGTGCAAGTCAAGTAGTTGTTCCAAGTGACTGTAGCTTTAAACCTGGCCCTATATTTAGCAAATTATCACGAATGAACTCACATGATCTCAAGGAGGTTAGTTAAAACAATGCATGTTAGCATGTTAATGTATGATAACTACAACCATCTAGTCTGAAAAAAAATCTATTTAGAAAGTGCATGCTGAAAGATCTTTTGAATTCCACAACTAGATACAAAATCAGATTGAATTGCTGACACAGTGATTGCAAGACATGATCAAAATAACAAAATCTTACCAATTAACAGTAAAAAGTAATGTCAACTTTTATTTCACTGTCTCACAGATTGCTGCAAGAGGAATAGCAAAATATTGCTTGAGAGGAATGCTTGGTGACAACCAGAGAGAGACACTGTTCCTTTTCTTGGACAGTATTGCATCCCTTTGTGCTGAGGAGCAGGATCCTGAAAACCTACCTTTGCTAGGTGAAAACCTTAATATTGCTATGGCAAGATTGGAAAGGGATTTCCCCGCGTCATTGCAGGTATAGTTAAAATTGACATGCCAGCTGGTTAATATGAAGGTTTTTATTATGTTATTTTTTTCCCCTGAAAAACCCTGGAATATCCTAACCTCACCCTAAAAATGTAAGCCACCCTCCAATGTAAATATCATTGGAATAAAAGTAAAATGCTCTTGAATAAGGCCAGTGAGGCCTTACGCATCCCATGGTGCAATTATGACGATTATGTTGGTGATGATAATCATGATAATCTGATAATGAGCCTCCCTGAAAGGAAGCCAACCAAAACAGTCCTCTCACGTTATTTTTATGTTGTCGTGATTGCTAGGTTATTACCAGCCACATCATACACCACATTTTACAAGGTATCCAGAAGTTTGGGCCTGTACATTCGACGTGGATGTTCCCCTATGAGCGTTTCAATTCATGGTTGTGCAGAAGGGCAATGAGTCGTAAACATCCAGAAGCAACGATTTTAAGGACATATCAGGTAATATTTTTTTGGTATGTTGTACTATTGATCCAATTGGGCAAAAACCGAATCACAGAATATAGATCGTTAAATATAGTCCAGGCTTAAGTTGTCTGTTTCACTTTCGAGACAAACATGAAACTTTTCTATGTTGCAATGTTGCAGATCTATGAGTGGTGCCAATATCAAAAGAAATTTGAAATCACCAGCAGTGAGGATGTCTCAAGTGATTTGTACCTCAGTAGTGCATTAAAGATCAATGTTCAAACACCACATGCAAGCAAAAACCAGCTGGTAGAGACTCCAAAACCAGTGTCTACGTTGGAGGTGGATGAAGTTAACTTGTTGAAGATGAAGGCTGTCTACCAAGAAGAAGATGAAGATTACAAAGCACTTCACCAACTGTATAATCATGAGAAAAAGAAGGCACGACAAATGAGGGAGCTAAGGTCATTTCCACCTTTTGAAAAATGGGTCCCCAAGGGAAGACCGCCAGCTGGCAGAGAAGTAGAATTATTAGCTGGACCAAAATCTACGGCTACTAGCGTAAGAGAATACATGTATGAACAAAGTGGAAGACGTCCACACACATTTAAATCTGAAAGTGTTGTTTGTCAACTGGGACTTCCAACTTTAAAGTTTGGATCTGTTAAGAAGGTTGTTGTACACAAATTTGCAGGCTGTGAATATGTGTGGCTCTTCATTGGGTGGTTTCCACCACCAAAATGTGATCCTGAGTCTCGTATATTTTATAGTGTGAATAAAGTAGAGCAGACCTCCCCAATACTGATTTCAAAAGCTTCCAAACCACTTGTGATTGCAAAGGAGGGGGAATTTATATGGTTTTTAGATGCACCAATTTCTGGCAATCAATGATTGATGTTTGTAAATTGATAATTGTTTGTAAATATGTTTGAATTCTCTCACTCTTCTTGGTTTTACTGATAGACATAATCATTTATGGAACAGGAACTTAAATGCAGAAATCCCACCACAAATGGTAAAATGAAAAGATCAAAAATCAGAAAGCTGACATTTTTTTATCCTCCTTGCATTTAAATCCAAAGCGTATTAAGCCTGAGAACTTTTGGGTGCATCCTTATGTAATTATTCTAGAAAGAAATTTATTACAGTGCAATTAAATCTGGCACATCTGTGAATCTGAGTGGTTCTATTGTTTTGCACAGTTGATAGACAAGATTGCGCATGCTGCTCTTGAAACTGAAAATTATTCTGATGACTATTTGCTCATAGAAACATCAAACTTTAACCCTTTTCTGCCCAAGGGTAACTTACAGATTTTACTCTGTCTAACACCAGAAGATTTTACTCTGTCTAACGCCAGAAGATTTTCTCTGTCTAACGCCAGACGATTTTACTCTGTCTACCGCCAGACGATTTTACTCTGTCTAACGCCAGACGATTTTACTCTGTCTAACGCCAGATGATTTTACTCTGTCTAACACCAGACGATTTTACTCGTCAAAGGGTGGCCCCTTGGGCAGGAAAGGGTTAAAAAACTATCTCCCTTAAATCTAATTCTTAAAAATGCATCCAACAAAAACCACAAAACAATCTTAACTATGGTTTAGATATCATTTATATGTGTAAATGCAGGGATAACATATGTTGCTATTAAGAACCTGTTCGGGGTCATGAAAATCCTGTAAGTATTTAAAAAACCATGAAATTTCAGAAAATTAAAATCACTGGTCTTTCATGGTGCATGGTGTTGAAGTGGTTATTTTCATGGGATATGAAATTGCCATGAAAATAAATTTATATTGGATTTCAGCATCTTTTAATGGTGGTGAACATCTTTTATGTTATTTTCATGGTGTAGACCAAAAAGAGGGTCTGCACCATGAATTTCTGAAATGCGATATTCATGGCACTGAAAGTCAACATAACCAGTTTTTCATGGCTTTTTCATGTAATTTTAACAAAAGATAGTTTCATAGTGCTAGTAACAATTAAAAAAAAAGAAACATTGGCATGAGCACTAGTGAACATTGCCATGTTCACTAAAATTGGTGAGAAAGCCGAAAATTGTTCATGGTTATTGATATTCTGGAAGTTTTTCAAGCTTTTGACAGACCGTATATGCTCAGTAGCTGAGAGCCCAATAAGCTTCATTGATGAATGACAGCTAGTGTATTTACAATACAATAATTAGTGGTCTCTCGCGTTAAAATGTTTTGGCGCGTTTTGTAATATTATATGGTGTACAGAAATTTTTGGAGAACTCAGTCAAACATGTTTCCTGAAAAGGAAAAAGGCAGTTAATATATTTACATTACAGGTAATTAGCGGTCGCTCGTGTGTTTAAACGAGTAGGCGGGTTTTGTAATGATACTGGGTATAAAAATTTTCGCAAACTGCAAACAAGCCTTTAGAGAAGGAAAAAGACAGTTATGTTAATGTTCACAGTTTTTACGCTGCATTTGTAACCCAAGAAAAACTGAAGTAATGCAAGAAATGTTTTAACAGCCTGAAACCACAAGTGCCAAATTTGATCAAGTCATCTTCAGAGTAACAAACGCAATCATATGCTTTTCAAACGCCAAAAACCATTACTTGCTTCACTGCATAGAAACCCTTCGTGTGTTGAATGGATTGACTTTGTATTATTGAACCATTTTGCCAAATAAGCCCTTAACTCAAACTGGTACTCTACCATTCCGGGTTAATTACAGTAGTATTCAGACCTATTTAAACAGAGATGAGAGGCCTACAGAATCGATGATCGTTTAGGTAATCTCGGCTCCCAATAAGGAAAAAGTCAGCTCACTGAAATGGCTTTAAACCGACTCTGTGATACGGAGACATTAGTTATTCGATGTAAGATCCCACCTAAATAAGCAACTCAAACATGCCGACTTTACTCTTTCTTTCTGATGTAGCATTTCGCTCTGGAACACTCCAATTTAGTTATGTTATCTAATTTATCAAACGACAGATAAAACGAATGAAGGTTAAGGATAATTTCTTTCCTGCTTAAGATAAATCCGAGATTAACCTTGCAAGTGTTTTGAATAAGAAATTAAAAAAGTAACTGATAAACTGTTTTCTCGGTTACTTCTACAGTATAAGTGGAGTAGGGACTGCCCAAAGGTGTTGCTTTCGTTGAACATTGACTTTTAAGATTTGGTAGCTTTTAGAAAAGCCATTGGTTTTTAAATGTTCTGTAGCCCTTAAAGGTTACTTATGATTGCAGCTATTTTCGCTGAAAAGGACTCCTCGCTAGATTCGTCCTCTTCTTCAGAAAAGGAACATTTCACAACTGAATGGTCGTTCTTCTGGCAATCTCTGGTTTCGTGAACTTTCTTGCGGTGTCTGTCAAGCCGCGATATAGGAACACCATAGTAGCGACAACCAAGGACGGTGCATGGTTGGTGTCGACAATCAGTGCTCTGTACTAGCGAGCGCTGCGTAGGAGTTTGAACCGGACAGTTCAAATTATCTTTCATTGTCTTCCCAGGGTGGCAGCGCTTTAAGTGCTTGTCCAATCTTTTGAAGTACAAACCAGCTTGGTTGCAATCACGAAATCGGCAGTGATCATCTGAAGGCATGATGAATATGATTGTATGGATCTAACTTTTGGCCATTATCACACAGGAGAATAAAAACCTTTCTGTTTGGGCTTCTAGCCTCACACTGAGTGCGAGGTTAGACAGCAAGATCTTTTGTTTCGGCAAAGTGTGAAGGCATATACTATTGTTCACACTGGGACTCAGGGACAAATTTGCATGATCTTTAATAGTTAAATTTTTGCGCGACCGTACGGAAACCGGAGTTTTGTCAAATAAAAGAATTAAAGCAAGTTTTCAAACAATGTGGAGTTCTTTTTCTGTTTTCGAGCCGACGAGTCATCATTGGCATTTTTTCTTTCAACGTTTTTACATTCCAAAACCAACATCTATTTATGATGGTCCCAAAGGCTCAGTGCACGCCAATTTCAACTTTTGCAAACACACTGTTCCATAAAAATAGTATTAAGTATACAACTTGAATAGGTAAGTGGGACGTGTTCAAATAAAGCAAATTGTCTCGCAGTTTTGCGGTTCAAGATTGAAAAGATAGCAACGTTTTGCTCACTCGTTGTTACTAATAGACCGACCAGAAAGAAATCTTTTATTGAGAACGATAACCTCCGTAGCTGGAGATATTTTGCGTGCATTTGCGGAGAACAAAGAAAACATTGTCAGCAATGCTTAGGAAACAAAAGGTGCAATTGTCGTATCTTTGTCCTTTGAAGTGATTTCACTTTTCGGGTGATGTGTCGAAAAAACTGGGAGTTTCGGCGACCATTCTCTTGTGCCAAACAGCTTTTTCCGCACGTGTGATCACATTTCAGTTTTCTACTCTAGCAGAAATCTAACAGCCTGTGCATACGGTTAGTTTAACATTTTATTTCATTAAAAAAAGCGTCAATTCAACAGCGCAGACAAATAGAATTTAGGAAATAGCACAATTAACAGCAAAAAAAATGGAATAAAAAACAAACAAATTTAAGTTAAAGTTTGGTATGAAATGTCATTTTTCAGGAACAGGGGGCAGTGCTCCTAACATCTCTCTCAGTGGAATGTCGTGGTGGCGAATGTCCTCGTGGTGTTTGTTGGTATTGCCCCTGTTCCTTACAGTCCTTAGCACACAAAAGTAAGTAACCAACACGAAAAAAGGCAACGAAACCAAAACGCAAACGAAAATAAAAACAAATGCCAGGGAATACATCAATTTTAGGCAAAAAGTGCGAAATAAACAAAAGAAAACTTGGAGTGTCAATGTCAATGTTTGGAAATGGTGAAAATGTCGATGCAAGTGTTGGTGATGTAGTCTTGGGGGACGACGTAGAAGGGCTGGAAATAAAATGATGATTCTTGGGCTGACGATGTGGTTGGTGAGATTGAAGATGGCGTGGAGGATGATGGTTTGATGCAAACTGCTGGATGACGAGGAAAATTAGAACAGTTCATGTGCTGTGGCCAGTCTAGTTTAAGTGCGATGTAGTACTTAATACAGTTGTCGAAGACATCTCCGCAAACGGAACGGCAGGGCAGAAGTAGAGGAATTTTGGCATTGGCTGAACAAAACGGATAATGGGTCAGACAAACAAAGAGGCGAGTCAAGTGTGAACAGTGGACATTGATGAGTGCATTAAAGTCGCCAATGTTGTTTGTTTGTTCCATTGCACTTACTGCGGTGTTGTAACGATAACCATCCAATGCCAAGACACACATGGGTAGCTCCATTGTCATGCATTTTAGTCCTCCTTTAATTGGCTCTGCGTGACAAGGCAAGAGCAAAGCAAGAGCAAGCGACAAGATAATTGGAGCAAGCACTGTCTTTTTTTTGCAATGACATTTATTAACACTTAAACTCACTTAATTACAAATCTCTGTTTTAGTTTTTAGTTACAAAAAACTACCTTACTTTTTACAATACATACCACTTTACGATGACTACATTACTTTAACAATGCTGACAACGTTACAATGACTATATTAATTCTAGAGTGCTCACAGCTTTACAATAACTACATTACTTTGGGCTGATAAAAGAATACAAAACTTATTCCTTTGTGTATTTATGTGTTTTTACAGTGCGAATGCAACATAGGAGGAAAAAAAACAGAAAAACAAACTAAAGCAAACACATCTATTTTAGTAAGATGACGCAGAATTTGTTGGAACAGAAGTGAATCAATGGATTACAACAGACTGCCGTATATAGATAAAAATTGATGCGATTTGTTTTCGGCTGTATAACTTTGTTTTAAAATCTCTAGGTGGTTTTGGAGGCGGAGAAGAAAGCTGTTAAAAGAAAGCTTGCCGTCGCTTGAACTAGTAGCGAAAATGTGATATTTAGTGAGGAGGAGAGTGACTTTTAGTGCCTGCTTGTTTTTGATATTGTTATGATATCCATAGAGAATGACGCATTCGGTCAACATGATAGCTTGTTTAAATTTTAGGAGCCATCAGCTGGTGAATTCTTTCCAAAAAACGGTAGATTCAGTACAGTGGAACAGCAAGTGGTTAATTGTTTGTTTTTCAGTTTTGCATAATGTGCAAGTGTCCCTTTCAGTAATTCCAGCTCAAAAAAGGCTTGAATTAGTTGGTAAAATATGGTGGGTGATGTTGTACTGAAAGGCAATTAGTTTAGAGTCTTTGGTTATCAAGAAAGGAAATGTATACACTTTGAGAATATTTTCTTTGGTGAAACCATAATTTAAGATTCTGTTCTCTGATGTAGGTGGACTTATTGCTTTG
This sequence comes from Platygyra sinensis, assembly GCA_019787425.1. Classification (NCBI taxonomy): domain Eukaryota; kingdom Metazoa; phylum Cnidaria; class Anthozoa; order Scleractinia; family Merulinidae; genus Platygyra; species Platygyra sinensis. Next base: position 69,165 of record JAHPZR010008115.1, read on the forward strand.
TTTAGAAGAAAAGAATAGGCGGTTCATGTTGATGGGGGGTCTTGGAGTGGAACAAGGGTTGAATTTACCGTTTGGGAACAGTTGTTTTGATTTCTTAATATCTTTTTCCATTCTGTTGGAATGGAAGTGATGAGGCCATAGTAAAGTGTGAAAGGGATATTAATGTTCACTTTCTGTTTGAGTTCGTCAAAAGAGAGAAATGTGTTGTTCTCGTTAAAAGGTAAAGTCTGCATACGAGCCAAGTGGCCCATCAGGCCGGAGCTTATCCCGGTTTCCTTAGCATGAAGCGACTGAGAGTATTTCTACTCCCCCCTGGATGGGATGCTAGTCCATCGCAGGGTTACCCCCCCAGCATTAAATTCGCTGGTACCCATTTATACACCTGGGTGGAGAGGGGCACTGTGAGAGTAAAGTGTCTTGCCCAAGAACACAACACAATGTCCCCGGCCAGTAACTGAAACCAAGTATACTAAAATTTTAGAGACAACAAGCTGTACAGTTGTAGTTCAAAAAAACTGAAACGTATCCAGCACAGCAAGATAACCACTATAACATCAGTTTCTGAAAGAAATATTGACACAATAAGGTTAATAAGGTCAAAGATTTCATTAACAAAATTAACTGATTTTGTATGATTATACAAAGGACTGAAAAAATTTTATTGGCAAACAAAAAGCACATGGCAACCTCTGCACAAGTGCAAAACAAAAAACCACCGAAAGAAGTTTTAAAAAAACATCGAACGTAGCCGAGGTGTGAAATTCGGCAAGAAGCACATGGCAGCTACAGGAGTAAACGATAAAGTCAAAAACCACTTAAACTGCGTTCAATTTTTTTGTGAGAATACGTGACCGCCTGTACGAAAATAAATATTATTGCATTTTCTTTCACGCCCGTATGCCGAAAGATCCAAGCCGCCAGAGTTATTTATAATAACGGCAGAAGACAGAACTATCGAAAAGCTTACAGTGTATAAACTTATCTGTGGCGAACTTGGTATTATTAACAGTGTAACTTAAATACGGCAAACTTGATATCAACCAGTATTAACGACACATATCTACTTTAACACTGCAATGAAATTGTCATCGTGCACTAGCACTCACCTGAACCGGCGTCGAAACTCAAAAACGAGGATGACACTGCAGACCCTCTTTATAGTTGTTGTCCTTATCTCGCGTACAACACGAACGTGGAGACGAGAGTACCAGGCGACACGACCTCCAGCAAGGCTTGTGGCGAGGGCGAGGCCTTGGCGCTGCTTCGCTAAACATTAACTTTTCGCAGTGCATTCTGGTCAGTTGAAAGCGAGGCTCTTCTACAGCGCAGAGCATTATGGTCCGCTGAAAGCGAGGCTAAAAACCACAGCGAAATCTCAAATTTTCCTACCTTTCTTTTATATTTAGATTACAAACTGCTGCTACACTCGCTCCGCTCGCTCCGCAGCAATAACTTCTTTCAACCAGCAACAATGGATCAACGAACATTTTTGTTGCGCGACAAGTTGATCACGCAAGGTGAAAAACGCAAAACATCGACCCAAAACTAGCAATGAAACAATGTTGAATGACATGTTGAAGGATTTTGTATCTTATTTCGCTGCCTTTACTCTCGTGTGGGTTGCTGGCTGGCCGATAGTTGGTTACACAGTTCTCGTTTGTTTTAGATTTTTCAAGGTTCTGGTATCTTGTATTTCGCGGCCTTAAACTCAACATCGGCCTGTGAGCCAACATTTTTTTCACCGCCGGCAAACAAAAAGCAATCAAAGCAATATTTACAATTTCGGCGTCTTGAATACTTGACTACCAAAAAAGTGACGTGTACAAAACATTAATTCCTTTCGCTTAGTCAGTCGAGCTAAACTGTAAATAAACAGCGAGGAATAAGTGGCCGCGTGAAATCCTGGGGGCAAGAAGCGCATGAGAAGGGATCGGGGGGGGGGGGGGGGGTACTCCTGCAAATTTTGGATAGGGATGTGCCGCGAAGGTTCTTAAACCCTTACCCTATTTAAGGACTAAGAAAGCGAAAATTGATACCCTTTCTAAGGCCCAAACACGAAAAATCAAAAATGACACCCTACTCAAGGCTATTAAACCTCTGTTGCAAAATTATCTTGTTAATACTTAAAAGGATACATCAAGTTTAAACAAAAACATTCGCATAGGTGGGCGTTTTCACACTCCAGTATTAGATAATACAATTTAGCTACCCTATCTAAGGACCACACCAGGAACACAGTTACAAAAGGGTAAAAAAAAGATACCCTATTTATAGCCTCCTATGCAGACATTCTTAGGCTTGTCACACGTTCCTCAGCCTAAGAACGTCTGCGTGGGAGGCTACCCTATTTAAGGACCAAGAACCTAAAAAACAGACCCTATTCCGCGGCACGTACCTATATAGCCCATATATGGGAGTACCCCCACCCCCCCGGGAAGGGATAGACTTTCTCAAAAGTCCTTTGTCTTGTTTATTCAGTAACCGCTGGACGAAGGACTTTTCCTACTTGATTGGGGCCAATTTTAGTGAACCAAACCAGGTCGCTGCGCCTTAACCAATCAGAGGTCCCCTAGACATCCCTTGCAGACCGAATTGTCAAACTATGCTCAACGAAAGGTGACTTGCGGTTAAACCCATTAAATTAAACATCATATATTGCATGACTACCAGAAGAAAACAGTGGAAGCATATCTGTTTGTAACAAATGTGTTTGTTTCTGCGCTAACCAGAGCTGGGAAAAGTTTGACTTTTGAGCTAGCTAGAATCTTACAAACTACAGTTTTGTTTTTGTCTGAACAATTTCGGCACAAAATGTTTGTCAAAAGTGATCCCCCGGGGGGGGAGCACCCCCTTATAAGGGCTTAATGGGGACGTGCGGCCAGCCAGGGTATGTTTTTCGGTATTTTTGTCTTAAACAGGGTATCGAATTTGTCATTTTTGGTCTTAATCAGGGTATCGATTTATCAATTTTTGTCTTAAATGGGGTATCTTTTCTTGGACGATAAACAGCAAAATTTTTACAAGCTCTTGTAAATTAATATTGACTTTCGTTGACTTTGGCATTGATACCAGGCACATTTAATTTCCATTGATTACACAACAAGAAAGCCACACATGCAATTTGTAACCGCAACTTTTAATCTATGTCTTAAACAGGGTGTCAAAAATCAGAATTCTGTCTTAAACAGGGTAGCAAAATCAGTGATATTTGTCTTAAACAGGGTCAGGGTATGAGGGGTCGGGTCGCACCTCCCCAACCAAAAATATGTCGAGTACCTCCCCCGGGAGTGAACCTTCACCACTATATACTCCTTCCCTGCGATCAATTCAAGATTCAAACAAGCTTTGGTCAATTTTCGTATAAAATCTTCCTGCGTAATCACTTAAGTACTAGGTAAACAAACTAGCTCTTTCAATCGACGCTA